>OMNZ01017563.1:0-15607 GCA_900303255.1 Lesueurigobius sanzi
TCCCCACAGTTAAACATGGTGGTGGGAGCATCATGCTGTGGGGCTGTTTTGCAGCCTCAGGCACAGGGAGCCTTGTTTGGGTCCGTGGCACAATGAAAAAAGAGGACTATGTTAGAATTTTGAGGGAGAACATGCAGAAATCTGCTGGTAGTTTGAGCTTAGGTCGTCGCTGGGTCTTCCAACAAGATAATGATCCAAAGCACACATCCAAATTAGTCCAACAGTTCCTCAAGGATACCAAAACCAAGGTGTTGGAGTGGCCTGCACAGAGCCCAGACCTCAATCCTATAAAGAAACTGTGGCGGGTGCTGAATGTGAATGTCCATGCTCGGAAATCATGCAATTTGGACCAGCTAGAACAATTTGTAATGGAGGAATGGGCCAAAATCCCTCAGGAGACGTGTGCAAAACTAGTTAACAACTACTCAAAGAGGTTGTTGTCAGTTGTGGCTCAAAAAGGCTACACTATTGACCATTTTTGCCCTTTTTTGTTAAAACTTGGTGTAAACAATAAAATATCTTATTTAAACTTATTGGACATTGTCTTTATAGTGTATATAGTTTCTAGAATAACAAACACTTATTGTTTATGGTCATTTTCATGGAGAAATCAAGAGTAATGTCTAATTTTATAAGGGGGGCTGATAATTGTGGCTACGACTGTACATCTAATAACTGGTACATGTTTTAATCCAAGAAAATGGTACTACATTGTTAATGGACAGGAAGTATGCAAAAGTTTAAAGTGGCTCTGAACTAGAATAGACTACTGCACAAGTGGCTTTGCTTTACTGTTATTCCACCAAGAAAGTTCCATTGAGATTCTGATTTTTGCCATTGGAGTCCGAATCCCAGAGTGGAACCTATTGTATGTGTTTTGATAGTTTGGGAAACCAGAGCACACAGAGGATACATATGCAGGTACAAGAACTCACATCCGGGAGTTGAACCAAAGACCTTCTTGTTGTGAGACAAGATTCTAAGTTCTCTGTGGCTGATTGTATAACAATTACAGTATATAATCTCCGTCCAAGTCAAGTGTCATTAAGTAATACATTCTGTTACGTACCTTGGGACCGTCCGTTCCAGGAGTCCCAGGCAGACCCCGAGGACCCTGCAGACCCTGAGGTCCAGCTGCACCTCTCTCTCCAGGGAATCCTCGCTCGCCCTTCACAGAGACGCAGAGGTCATTAGAATATGCTGGACAGCTGCAGACTAAAAGGTGAACAGAAGCGATTACTTACTCTGGGTCCAGTGGCACCGGAAGCTCCAGCCTCTCCAGGAACACCCTAAAACAGAAATATGAACATTTTAAAAACCTTTTATGTAGTAAAAAGTAATGGGTTAATCAAAAGGAATACAAACCATGTCTCCGGGTTTGCCTCCCTCACCAGGTGGGCCAGGAGGTCCAGGTAGACCCTGTGCAGAGAAACATATTAAGCCTTGAATGAATTCACATCATTTTATCAATATTGCATAAAGGCAAGTTGATTGTTATTGATTACAAGCAACTGAATAACAGTACATTTTAAACAGGATGGCCACACTTTACTTTACAGCACAGTAATAACTTGATAATAAGGTCATAGAATGGCAATTGCATAGAAGATGGCATGATAGAGGATAATGCTTTTAACAGCCCTGTTTCCACATTATTAACAAGAAAATAATAACCATGTTTCCTGGAGTTTAAACCATTTAACTTCAACAAAAGTCACATCCTGGTCATATCCGGCCAACACTATACTGGCTGTAACAATCACTGTGCGACTGATATGTGTCACATGACATGTCATTAATGAGCAGCTGATGAGCATGTGTCTGGTACTGTGGTAGCGTTACAGTTATGATCTATGACTATTTTTAAAAACTACAACAACAGATGCTTGTACTGTATGTCTTCTCTTCTTTCTTTTTGTGATGGATTATATAATGCCTTTTACTAACCTCTGTTTTCTATCTTTCTATTTTTATACTTCTTATTAACACCTTGAAAAGCCTAACCAGGGGCAAGAGCTGCAAATTAGCCTTGTGTACATAACATCGGTTACCAAGTTGGTGGCGATATTTTAATGTATAGTCCCTGACAAATAAATAAAATAAAAACGTCATATTTCCATGCATTATTACCATGTACTACTTACCACAATTACCATGTTATTACATTTTTAGATACCAAGCTACTTCCACCCCTTTACTAACAGAAAATACATTTCTGCAGTAACACATTTTCAAAGAGGAAATACTTACAAAATGCTACATATTAATATCTTATTAACTCACCTGGAAACCATGGGGACCAGGCTGTCCCTGCTCTCCTCTCTCTCCAGCCGAACCCTGCATGAGTCATCAAATTAATAACTAGTATTTGTACATTCTATACATTTTACAACTACACGTGTAAAGCTTTAGTGTGTGAAGTTCACTCGGTCACTAGGAACTTTTATGCTACTTTTTGCATGAATAATGTGACAGAATAATTTGGTGTGAAATCCCATTAAGAACCCCTTTCATCAAGACAAATCCTCAGTACAATGTGGTGTTGTGGTAAATGATGATACGGAGGGAGGGAAAAGCGGGATAGATGATATCAAAGTTGACACAGTTTTGGATGAGCAGATAGAGATACATACAGCGGGGCCGGGGGGTCCAGCAGCACCTGTCTCTCCGTCTTTACCCGGCAAACCCTGAGGACACAACACTGGTGTTATTAGCTTTACAGACATCTCCAGACATCATCACATTGAAGAGCTGTTCAGTGCAACACAATGAGCAGCCATAATGATAATGACTGACAACATATGCACAAAGGCTAAATTACTGTTACATTTACTCACTCTTAGACCAGGTGCTCCACCCAGTCCTTTGTCTCCAGACTTTCCAGGCTCACCCTAAACAACACAGACAACACAATATGTTTATGTATGGTTCATATGGTAAGTAGAATAGGCATCTTTATGAAGTAACAGGTCACTCACTGTTGCTCCTTTGGGTCCAGGGAATCCCATGACACCAGGCTGTCCGCGGCCTCCCTGAGGACCAGGAGGACCAGGGCGACCGTCCTCTCCAGCACCTCCCTAAACAGAAAGTCAGATTTTTACTCGCTAAAACTTCAACTATATGTGTGGGTTGAACGTTGAGACAACAAGCTGCCATCATGCCATTTTAATGGCCCTGCCATATGAGCGGCCAGCGCGTAGTGAAATCAGCTGAGGAGATCATCGACCCCTTGGCCGTCTCCACCACAAGGCCTTCAGAATTCCCACGCACCCATGTCACAGTCTCTTCAGTGTCCGGCCTTTGGGGAGAACTACTGCTACTACCCTCACCCCCCAGTGTTGTATAACTTGTGTACATATTTTGAGATTTCATTCAATAAGCACCGAGGGTCTTTGTACGTTTCATGTGGATGAATTGACAATCAAGCGATATTAAATATTAAAGTTCTGTATGAAATGTTTCAACTTTCATCAGCAGTTTTTGATCTATAGGCTGGAATGATGTCACAAGAATCCAATCATTTATAACCATAGGAATGGCTTGTCTGTACCATGTTTGGCACATAATCTTAAATAGAGTCTAAGTTAGGTCGACCTAAAGGAGCAGTCGACCCGAGAGTGGTACTATAAGGTCTGTGTGAATCCAGATGCACCACTTTAGACTGGTCTAAAGAGCTGCACTCGGAGCGGCTCAAACAGGTGGTCTCGGAGCGGTCTCAGCCGGCTCTGCGCCGGCCCAGGTGTGCTCTGCAGGCAGTCGACCTCGGGCCAACCTAGTTTCACTTTCATTCTGCTTTTTGAGTGCAGAAAGGGCTACTAGCATGTAATGTTCTATATGCTACCTCACCTGTGCTGCAGGACGAGACGTTTGGAACATGCGTCTGACGAAACAAAATTGGATCATCTTTATCGAGGTACATCTCTCTCTCTCTGTCCCTCTCCTCTGTGCAGTAAAGCCTCTCTGTTTTAAGAGCATTTCTTCCACACACAGAACATGTCTCCTCTGTCAGTGGCATCAGCCTCACAGTATTTAGCCACGAGAGAAAATGACCCCCTGTGTAAGCACACATCTGTGTGTATGTCACTGTATTGACAGGGCTGTGATCGCTTGATGCCCGTGGTCATGGGGATGAGTTCGGCAAACAGCTGATTTTGATCATGTGGCGATGGTGCAAACACGACTTAACTAAAGCTGAAGTAAAAAAAACTACATGAACAGCTCCATCATGTGAATGTATGACCTTTATTGTTTACACTGTGTCTGTTTTAAATACTAAATAAGCTGTAGCTTAAAGGCACTATACCTGATTTTTATATGACAAATAATGAAAGAGGGAGCGAGTAAAATAAATTGATAGTTGTGGTCTAAACACATTCCTAACTTTCCTCACAAATTTCTAAAATCCTGTTTCTTCTTAGAGATGAGTTTATAAGCACATTTAGCTACTAGCGGGGTCATAGAGGAAAAAAATCAGTTATAGTCCCATTAAAGCGTGTCTGTCAATAAAAATTCACACACCGTATTTCCGGTGCTCCACATCCCCGACTTGCCTAAAAGCATAAGGTCCACTTTGAGGTTAATAGTTATCATCAAAATCATGAAAACCATCTAACAGATTCAGCCCCAAGAGGTGCTCAGAAACAGCTTGTGCGATGAACCCATTTTGAAAAGTGAAGAAATCCATTTGGGATGCTCTCACTATACTAAACCAGGACGGGGGAGCTTCAATTTGCAACTCAAGTAGCCCTGCATGATAATTGTCCGTAAATGTTCTGCATTTTGACGAACCACTTACAAGTTCCAAGTCTTAATCGTTCCACAGTCCGGCCCACAATTGCACACACCACAATTGCACAAACACAATGACATGACATACTATTTCTGTAAAACAAACATGTGCACTTACAGATGGTCCCCCTTTGCCTTGAGGCCCGGCGTCACCAGGGCGCCCCGTCAAACCCTGTATGAAAAAATGATGAGTCAACAGACATATTTATGCATAGAGACGATACATGAATGTGAAAACATATTGCGAGGTGGCAAATCCGAATCACACCCCTGATCAGCCATATGTGCAACAAGACTTTTTCAGCATGTGCGAAAGCTTCAATATGCATGATCTGACAAACGGAGCGCGGCAAATGAGAGGTTTTTATCTATTTTAGTAAAACCATTGTGCCTGTGGTTAAATCAATATCTTAAAATGTAATTCAGGAAAAAAACAGAGTGATAAAATCTACAAAAGCAGCAAACAAATAAACTGCCTTCTAGCGTGCTGTGATTTTGATTTTTGGAACAGCTCCATTTGTCCAAGCTGGAGTTTGGCACGAGGAGTGTAGAGGCTTCTGACCCCTATTCCTTTTACAGCAAATGCACTTTCCATTGATATTCCTTTTAGGCACAGGATGTTGCGAAATTGATATTGATATTTAGCTACTCACTCTGGCACCAGGGAGGCCGGGTTCTCCAGGGCGTCCAGGGTCACCGCCGGCACCCTTAGGTCCACTGGCACCCGAGGACCCCCTCTCGCCGGGCGCACCCTGTGGTAGAAACAGAGTTGCTCAGAAGGTCTGTCTTTTGCTCAAGTAGGTGATATGTGAATCCTCAAATATGTTTTATATTCTTATAGTCTTTTTGTTTGAGCATTTGAGTTTCGACACAGAAGTAAAGATCAGCAATGGTAAGCAAAGACATAATACATGATGCCCAAAAGGAGTAGGCATACCCCCTATTGTAATTCACATTGAGCTTTGTTCTTCTTTCGTTAAGATTTTGAGACACTTTGACCCAATGGAATGATACATTATACAGTTATACAGATACAGTACATTAAACTGTGGCAGATTCATTTTTAAAGTGTGAAAATGGGGTCGATGGAAAATATAATTTGGTCTCATTTGGAACAGGCAGGTCAGAAAAGTGGCCAAAGTGTCTGCTCTGTACTGCCACCTTATGGTCACACCAGCAACTCGCAGTCTTCATGAGAGACTCATAAATGGAAATCAGCATTAATTAAACAGTGAATAAGGCAATAAGCATTTTGTAACAACAAATCTCTCTGCATTTCAGGACCAGTATGTTTCATTCTCTCCATGGTATTACAGTGAAGGTAACCAAGGTTGGAACAATACATTCAAATCAGGTTGGTTTAATTAACTTGTTTGAAGAGTCCGCTACATTTTTGGTACAACAAAGAAGTAGAAGAAAAAACAAACAAACAATGAGAAAAGTGGATCTGCCAAAAACTACTTGAAACACTGGGATGATAAGCACCGTAATTTGTGGATTACAACAGAATACAGAAAGGTAAATTTGGAGACAGGCTTTTACTCGAAAGATAAAGAGGCTCACAACTAACTCACAACTACCATTACACTTCTACTGTGCCATTTTCAACAAACAGAAAACAATTATCTATCACACTTTCAATCTGTTTTCAATCATTACGAGGGCAGCCAATTAATAAAAATACAGTTAAAATATATATTTCCATAATTCAACTATTCAATAATTCTCACCTTGGGACCTGGCAGTCCATCCTGACCAGGGAAACCACGGTTACCTGGGGTTCCCTAGAAAACCAGCACAAAACTGGAGTTAGTCATATTCTCTATTAGAAAGGGCTTGTTGCAGGTGCATTTTGCTTTTTGTCTTTTGTCTTTTGTTTATATTCCACTTACCCTCTCTCCAGGTGGTCCAAGTGGCCCAGCAGAACCAGGCTCACCTCTAGGTCCACGCTTGCCCTCTTCTCCTTGTGGGCCAGGCAGTCCCTGTAGGCCGGCTGGCCCCTAACAACACCACAAACAAAATTCCATCTGTATAATTTATTTTTGCACAAAATAATCTGACGCTGAGGAATCAAATTTAGCTGTTGTTGCAAATCCACACAATAAAACTTACAAATTCTCCTTTGGGTCCAGCTTCACCTTTGAACCCGTTGATTCCTGTGTCTCCCTACGCAGTGACGGAAAGGTTTTGATTTTAATCATTTACAATTGCAATTGCCACTACATGAAGTTAATGTATGGCTCATTACATACAGATGTTCCTTTTGGTCCAAGAGGTCCAGTGGCTCCCTGAGGCCCAGGAGGTCCACGAGGTCCAGGGAAACCAGGGGCACCGGCGATACCAGGAGCACCCTACACGTAACAAACATCACACATGATCATTTTTGGAATCATAGAAAAGAAGAATGATGAATAATTTACAGCTACAACCAACAAATAGCCACTTAATTTACATCAAGCATAAACAATAAAAACACTGAACTTACAGCTGACCCTTTAGCTCCATTAATACCATCAGTGCCAGGGTTGCCCTACAGAGGAAAACAGAACAGACAAATGTTATATCTTCAACATTGTTGGGTATAATAATCTACAGTATGTGCCATTTAAACGTGAGAATAAATCCTGCAACACTTTTGGAGTGCATTACTGAAATCAAAAGGATGTCGGAAAACGTTTTGCATTTCAACAAAAAAAACAAAAACTGAAGTTCTGCTAGTTTGCTAGTTGGGCCTTGCAATGATGGGACCTTTAATCCATTTTAAGTCCACTGTTTCAAACCTTAGTGTGAAGATGGATGATGATTTTTAATTTGACAAACAAATACATGCTTTGGTGAAGGCTAGTTTATTTCCATTTGAGGGAACTTGCTAAGATAAACTCCCTACACTCGATCATTTTGAGTTATGGATTGATGCCTTTGTCACGACTCGGCTGGCCTACTGTAACGCCATGAGACCATATTTCACCAATTCTGTCCTCTCTTCATTCATGCTCTGTTTGCTACCGAATTGATTTAAATATGATTTTATTTGTTTATAAATGCCTTAATGGCCTTGTCCCGTGTTATCTGTCTGACCTACTGATGTTATTCGCCCCATCGATCTCTCAGGTCAGCAGATCAGGCTCTGCTTGTGGTTCCTCAGACCAAGTGCAAACTTAGAGGATTAGTAGACAGCCTGATTCACTTCTTGTTTTTAAGTCTTGCCTTAAGACACACTTGTACTCCTTGGCCTTTGCTCTAATATGAAGTATTGATTTTTACTGTGAATAATAATGTGTTTTGTGCCACTGCATTGTAGTTTTCCTATTATATTTTATATTGTCTTTGGTGTACAGGACTTGGTCAACTGCACTGTTTTTAATAATGTTTGGCTACAGTATATGAGTTAAACAATGTTTAAATTGTGTGTTACTCACAGAAGCACCAGAGGGCCCAGATGATCCGGGAGTACCAGACTCTCCACGAGGTCCCTGAGCGCCCTCAGGCCCACGAGCGCCAGTGGGACCCGCTTCTCCCTGGGCACAAACAAAATGAATAAATTATGCCATTCTTGTTTTTGAATACACATTGTACCCATTTTACGAATTAACTAACTATTAATGTTTTGTATTTATTGCAATTCTAAAAGATATTTGAGGTAAGAAATGATGTAACTACACAACAGTCTCCATAGGAATATTTTTGGTTTTCTATGAAACAGAAATATAAAAAAATGACACAATACATGTTCTGAAAGTGATCATAATGCTGGTAATATAAAACAGAGAGAGGGAATTATGTGGAAAAGGGACAATTTCATGATGTAGATTCTGACATTATACCGTCCCTCTTGGGGAGAGAGCCGGGAAGGTTGACTGAATGAGAAATACATATTTTAATGCACACTACGGTCAAGAGGGATCTCAGAGCAGATTTCACTGTAAGAACACTATGTGTGGTTGTGTTTATGTGACAAGGTAAAAGGCAACTGTGGCAACAGAAATAACCCGAGAGCAACTTAGGAGTAAATTAAATATGCATGGAGTTTGTACACACACTTGAATATGGTCTGATTTTTCTGCAAAGCTCATGGCACATGAGTATCAAAAGACTATTTACCATTTTTTACAAACTGACACAATAATAATAAAGGACTCAAACTGTGGTATTTGCAGCAAAAAATAACTGACCTTAGAACCAGGACCACCAGGGAAGCCTGGAGCTCCGGCAGGACCAACAGGACCCTAGAGAACCAAACATTGCTGTTATTAACGTGTAAATGCACTGATCACTACACATAATATAAACAGTAATTTATCAACATTGATGCATAGTCATACTCACTGGAGGACCAGAAGGGCCTGGCATACCATCGTTTCCACGTGCACCCTGGATAATACACACAATTTAAGAATGGACATTTATTACATTGTACAAAACACATGATTAAAGTTGTAGAGAATGGAATAGTACAGCAGCCAGAGTGAGAGGACAAAAGACACTGTGCTACTTGTGATACGGAGCTCACAGCAGAGGCAGTGCTGACAGCTGTACCTTACAAACTGTCACTCATTCATCCGCCAAGATGGAAATTCTCAAGTTTGAGTCATATTGAGGAGCAAAAGTACAACAGGGGCTGAGTATTGGTTGTCTCATGTCACACAAGAAATTAAAATATATTTTTGGAACGAGCAAAAGGTGAATGAAAGACACAATCAGCAGACTCACAGCAACTCCACTGGGTCCAGAACGTCCTCTCTCGCCGGGCAGACCACGAGGGCCCTGTCATATTCATAAACAGACAATCAATCCACCACTACTCCCTTATGAATGACATTTTAGCTCACGTAACTTTTCACTCACCATTGGTCCAGGGGCACCACTCTCACCAGGAGCACCAGACTCTCCCTAAGGAACAGCACAGCATGAAAAGTGAAAAGCAGTTGCAAATCCCAAATTCATCCAGTGTGTGTGTTCTATTAACACAACTGTTATTAATGCAGACATTGTTTAGAAGCTGTTTTCTCCCATTTGTACAAATAAAATAATACAGTCCAGAAGATGAAGAAGTCTTACCTTTGACCCAACGGCCCCAGTCTCTCCCTTTGTACCATCAAGACCTGGATAACCCTAAAACGTTCAAAGGAAAAATCAAACAGGTACAGCATTAATCAAAGTTGACAAAAAGCGTTTAATCTTATCTTACTCTGTGTCCTTTGATGCCGGGAAGACCAGGAGTTCCAGGGAATCCACGAGACCCCTTTAGAACAACAAAAAAGCAAAATGAGTTGACTTCTATGGCACAGTCAGTACTAGGCTAGTAATAATGAAGATATAAGATAAGGTAGTGCAAGGCAAGTAATATAACTAAGCCGTCACCTGAGGCCCAGAAGGTCCACGGTCGCCAGGTTTACCAGATTTTCCAGCTTCACCCTGAATACATTGAATTAGAGTTTAATTGTAAGGTAAAAAAAATATTTTTTTTTTTCACAGAAAGGAAACAGTGAAAGTGTTTCATGTTTGCTGCCATCTGGTGGTGAACTACTGAAATGGCATATTATTCATGGGAAAAGGTTTAAAACCAACATAAAAAAAAAAAAACTAAACTAAAGGTACTACACACTATTAGTAGTAGTACACGCTATTTTTCATAGTTCAGTTCAGTTAGCTTTATTATCAATTCTACCACATGTAAAGCACATACAGAGAATCAAAACTACGTTACTATAAAACAGCCCTTCCCAAACTCCCCCCTTAACAATCCAACATGAGACCCCCCAGTAACTCTTTTTAAATATGTCAGGTTTTCTTCATGCATTTCACAAAGATTTATATTCAAATTGAAATAATAGCAACAGCACTGCTGAAAATGATATGCTAATACTTTAAAGTTTCTAAATTTAAGAACATTTTGCTATTTGAGAAATGCTGTCTTGCCAAGTAAAAAGACAATCTGCCAGTGGAATAATATTTTTGTTCTTTTTTCAAGTAAATTGTAATTTCTTTCCTAATTTTTAAGTGCAATAAGTTATTTATTCTTATTTTAGGTGCAATAAGTGCAATTATAAGTGCATACCAGATCATTTTACGTACCTGCTCAAATCAAGGCCAAATTACCTTTTTTACAACAAAACATAATTCATTTGGATATCTCCGTTTTGAAGTTTTTGCAAAAACGTTTTATATTTTTATTCCCATACTCTACAGGTAAAAGTAAAGATGAATCAATTTGAACAGGAGCAAGTGATTTCATATTTTTGATGTGCAAAAATAGATCATTAAAAACACAGCTCCACAAAGAGGAAATTACAAGCAATGGTTGATTTTTGTCAATGGCACTTATCTGTTTTTGCTTCATTTCTAGATTAGTTTTTGAAATGTAAAGGCTAAATCCTTTATTACAATCAAACAAATATGCATCAAGCTCATTAAAACTCAATTTATCTTTATGTAAATTGTGTGTAGTGAACCTTTAAAGCCTTCGTAGTGCCTCTGAGGACCCCTAGGGAGCCCCAGACTCTATTTTGCGAAACCCTAGGCGCAAAATATATGAATATAATCACATGTGTAAAAATAAAAAAAATGAAATAATCCACAAGCTATGGCTAGTTTAAACATTAGACACTGCTACACTGAGTTTACCTACATTTAGTTCATGTAATGTGTCTACACTGGTGGCAGCACAGACAGAGTGGGTCCGTGCACACAGCAGATAATTGAGACTGTGATCAAACAGGCAATTTATTATTTATTCATTTAGTATTTTATTTTCTATTTCAGACCCTCCCATATTCTGTATTCCTAGCAACACTATAAAGTTCCATCTAAAAACAAAACGAGACACCTAAACAGGTATGAGAAGTCATTCCTCCCCAAATCATTGAACCTCCTGAACCAATGTTCTGAGTGTTGATGTGAATGTTATGGAGCTCCTCAGTCCCGCCTTCTCCCGGGGCCGTAAGTAAAAATCTCATTGAAAATCTCCATAGACTTTTCGAAAAAAGAGATTTAAAGCATGACGGAGGCTAATCCGCTATGTGCTAACTACAGATCATAGCACTGATATTTTACAAGAAAGAAAATACCAAATAATTTAAAATACAGCAAAATGCTTTTATAACTTCTCCGTTTATAAAGTCCATATGTTTTTATTTTGTTTTTAGTTTCTCTAATTTGGTCAATCAGGCTTTGATCTTTGCTATTTTGTTGTTCCTTTTACGAGTCTGGTCCCAAGGCCACAAAACTACTAGCGACGAAAATCAAAAGGGTAACATACGATAATCTATAAAGTCCATATGTTACCACAGGCTGATTAGCTGCTATCGTTCTTCTAATCATTTAATATTATTATTTTTTCTTTTCAAAAGTTGATATAATTTTTGAATGGGATTTTAACTTCCGGCACATGGGGGGGCTTGTACTGTTGAGCTCCATTGAATAGTATGGGTCCACTGTCTTTGTCATGTGTTTTTGGCAGCCTTTGTATCCAACAAAAACATAATTTTAGACAAAAAAAGAAATCCGGAGTTTGAAATTTTGTAAATAGAGTGAACAGTAAAAAGACGCTATTGGTTTGTGACTTACATCGTCTCCAGGTTTTCCAGATGGTCCAGAGGGGCCACGGGGACCCATTGGGCCCTGTCATGGGAGAGAAAGAAAACAGGCTCAGGTGAGACACAGCTACAGTCTGTGGCCAACAGGGGGCAACATGACAACTTCAGCCTTCCTTCAGAGTTATTATAAGGTTCCCACAGATGCTAATTAGGAGATAACAGGAGATCATATGAGAGCAATTAATTAATAATCCATTCACAACTTAAAGGGAAAATGAGCCAAATGTTTTATCTATTTCATGTAACTAATACAAGACAGACTCAAGCTTGATTTTTCCCTTAAAAAAAAATAATTATAAAAATCATAACAAGTTCAAAGCACAGCAAAATTCATAGCGCAGCTGAATATCTAAACCTAATTTCTGCCTCTCTTTATGGGCTGTCAGTTTGACTCTGGTGTGAAGCTTGATGTTAATCTGACATAATGACTACAGTGGAAGGTCTTTGGAGATTAGTGCAGGAGCAGGAGACCCTCCAGTGACTGCCCGCTGAGAGGACAGGATGGGGGAATTAGAATTAGTCAGCCAGCATGAGAAATTAGATTCTGTTCATGGTTAATGAGGGGAGAAATGTGGAGCAGGATGTATTCAAAAAGATTAGAGAAATTGTATGAGGTGCTAAAGATGTAATATTATGGTATTGGCAGCAAACATTACTTCACATTATGTCAACATGACAAGCAGGAGTCAGGCTGCGTTGGAATCTCTGCTTGAGGCCCAGTTCAGTCTTGTGTATGTTGTGTAGGTGGGATAGACATTACTTAAGACTAGGTTTAGTCCTGGCTAGATCTGGTTCAGCTGGTTCAGTTTATGATTTTAACTCTAACATATTATTTACTGTTTGTCTCTAAGTTACTTTAATATAGTTATGTTCAGAGTTGGATGGTAATTGGTAAAATGTTTGATAACTAGGAGTAGAATCATTCCAAAGTATAATGATTTAACGTACAGGGTTTAAAGGAACGTTATGCAAGGATTAGGAATTGAAAAATGAGAATGTTAACTTAATTACCTTTTTGTAATATTATTGTGTTAAAAACACATGGCAGCGAGAGAGAGAGGAAAGAGACGAAAGCCACACAACCACTGTCTCGATGTACTTTATGAATGAAAATGTCAC
This sequence comes from Lesueurigobius sanzi, assembly GCA_900303255.1. Taxonomy (NCBI): domain Eukaryota; kingdom Metazoa; phylum Chordata; class Actinopteri; order Gobiiformes; family Gobiidae; genus Lesueurigobius; species Lesueurigobius sanzi. Next base: position 13,503 of record OMNZ01017563.1, read on the forward strand.
TCCACAGCAGAGCTCTGAAGGGAAACGTCTCAGTTTACCCGGGACAGTCCCTCCGTTCACGAGGATTTCTCCAAAACCAGTGGCGTAGTCTACGGGATACGCAAGTATACACCGTATAACCACGAGAAAGCCTGCAGAATTTTCACCACAGACTTTATAAAACCCATATTTCCTGAACACAAGAAGGGAGTGAGTGGGAGCATCTCTATCCTGTCTCTCTCTTCTTTCTCTCTTTCTCTGTCATGCGCTGCTTATTGGCCAAGCAGAGGTGCGGGATAAACAGGAGGACACCTCAGGAGTCATGTAGACTACCACAGTGCGATTCACTGTATTGTAACAATACGGCCTAAATGAAGACAGCTTCACGTCTTTTGTTTTGTGATCATATGCCTACACATGGCTAATTTGCATAAGCTCTGAGAGCTCATTGTGCAACACTGAAATGTAGGAAATTCTCAAATTCTGTCTTTCAGTGTTTGTATATTGTTATTTTGTAAGTTCTTGATGTTTCTTCTGAACGAACTTAGTGTAGTCTTAGTTTTTTCTCTCTGCACAGAGCAGTCAGGCTCAGGCTGAGTGCTGTAGGGGCGGAGCTGAGAGGAGAATCAAGGGACTGTGGCCCCTGAAAAAAAAATGGTATGACAATTTCCAATTGTCATGACAATTTCCAATTGTCATACCATTGTCATAGGCTAGTCCCTTTGTCCCTTTGATCAAATTAAAATAAAAACTTGTTTCATTATTATAGTCTAGCTATAGTTTGACAAGTAATTTCACAAATAATGGTCATTAACTGCAATTAATTACTGGATTTATTTAATTGCGATAAATCTATCTTAATCTAATCTTAATTCTGCTAATTTGCAATTAATTGCAAATTAATATTTTTTATCGATTCCTGGCCCAAAAGCCATCAAAGTACTTTCAAAAGTCATACTGCATACAATAGCATTTCCCATAAAATGTTTTATGTCTATTTTTAACTATAAATCATGTGAGAATCTCTGCTAAGCCCAAAAAAATGTTTTTAAAATCCAGTACTACTGTCTACAAATGCCAATGGGATTGTTATAAGAGTTGTAAGACGTTGGACTCACCGTCTTCCGTCGGAAGGTCACACATTGAAGTAAATGGAGAATGAAAATGCAGAACAATATGTACAGTAATTCTGCTTAATACTCACTGATTGTCCGGGCTCTCCAGCTTCTCCTGGGTTTCCTTGGAAACCTTGTGGTCCCTAGGATGTATCAAATAAATGTAATTATTTATAGACACAAAGATCTTTCATGTTAAAATCAGATTTACAATGTGCTTTTTATAACCTCTAGACCACAGGATCTGTTTCCTAAAAGTAAAGGGTGTCTTTTCAATCACAGAATGTTTCCTATAAGCTAGAAAACATGTTGAAGCAAGTTGTCTGCCATTGCCTACAACTTAATAGTTTTCCTGAGTAGGTGGGGTGACGGGCATGGCCCATCAGAGACTGTCTAATAGTCAGGTGTGGGCTTAGACAGTCCACACCTGAAAAAGCCCTGCAGCAGCAGGTGGGACGGAAACAGAGCCCCCAGAGAAAGGCCCGAATTAGACAGGGCTGAGTGCACACATTACACATTAGGTCACAGGTTTAGTCAAGCTCATCTCACTGTAATTGTTTTAAATAACTTGCAAATCAAATTACACTAGTTGGTAATATGTATATTTTATGTATATAGTACGTATAAAATTTGTTTATCCTCCCATCCGTCAGAAATGGGTAAAGAAAGAGAAGAGCAGTGCTCTAATAACACAGCAACAACATAAATACAGTTAAAAGTTTTGAAAACTCACATTCACTGTAGGATTTGACTTTGATTTATAAAACAGAGAATAAAAGTGAAGTGAGATAAGCTGCACTTTCCTTTTTTTAAGAGGAGACACTGCAGAAAACACTGTTCTTTTGTAATTTTACCTTTTGGCCCAGTTTGCTCTTTTAACATGTAAACTTTCACATGGACACACATCCATTATTCACAATGAGCCGTTTAAATATTGCACTGATTCAAGGATTTTGCTAAATTCATCATGGTTTGCCTACCCCCCCCCCCCCCCCCCAAAAAAAAAAAAAA
>OMNZ01017564.1:4491-14983 GCA_900303255.1 Lesueurigobius sanzi
TTAATCTTTAGAGTGGAAACAGAACAGTGACAGAATACATTTCATTTGCAGAATGAGCCATATGCAATGGGCTTTGGCATCTTTTTACACTTTTGCTAGTGTTTTTATTTACATTGTGGTATCGGAGAAGTACTTGGTATCGGCGACTACTCGGAGTCCAGATATCGGTATCGGATCAGATGAGAAAAAATGGTATCGGAACAACACTAAAAGAAATACTACTAGAAAAAATATAATTAACTTGTCAACTTCAACTGGAACTATTTCAAATCCCAAAGAAATCTTAAGTGAGGAAGTGAAATATTTTAAAACACTATTTTCTCACGAAGATTGTCAGTTATCTGATATTAGTCAATTTTTCCCCCATCCCAATGAGTATGAACTAACATTAGAACAGAAACAAAGTTGCGAAGGGGATATACAGTAACAGAGGATGAGATATACGATGCTATTAAATCATTCTCCCCTGGGAAAGCCACGGGGTTAGATGGAATTCCTATAGAAGTTTATTCTGTGTTTTTTAAGGAAATAAAAAAACATCTTCTTGCATCTTACAAATACTCTCTTACAAAGGGTGAATTGCCAACATCACAAAAACAAGGGGTCATATCACTGTTGCTGAAGCAAAACTCTGATGGCCAATATAAAGACCCTACACTTATGGAAAATTGGAGACCTCTAACACTACTCTGTTGTGACACAAGAATACTCACCAAGTGTATTGCAATTGGAAATATTGTAAAACATGAGCAAGTAGGATTTATTAAAGGAAGGTTTATAGGGGAAAATATTAGACAAGTTATTGACATAATTGAAGATTACGAAAAACATAAAAAATCTGGAATTTTATTTATTTCAGACCTCGAAAAAGCATTTGATAAAATAAGTTGGAATTTTATTTACAGTACACTAATATTTTTTAATTTTGGACAAAATATTTTAAGATGGGTGCAAACACTATACAACCAACCAACTAGTAAAATAGTTAATAATGGATATTTATCAGAAAATTTTACTTTATCCAGAGGCGTTAGACAAGGATGTCCCCTGTCTCCATATTTATTTATTCTGTGTATGGAAATATTGGCAATCAGAGTTAGAAATAACACTTCAATAAAAGGGGTGCAACTAAACAACAAAGACATCAAATTAACAATGTACACAGATGATGTTACTTTCTTTTTACAACCGGAGGAATAGACATTAAACGAATTAATAAAGGAATTACAATTATTTGCAAATAAATCGGGGCTAAAACCGAATTTTTGGAAAATGTGCAATTATGAGATTAGGAAATATTTCAGGTACAGATTTTCATATAAAATGTTCAGCACCAGTGAAATGGATCAATAGCGACGTAAAAAAAATTCTGGGAATTCATATTTACAGTAAAACTGAAGAAACAGTATTAGCTTTAACTTTGGAAAAAAAATGGAAAAGGTTGAAAGTCTGTTACTGCCGTGGAGGGGAACACATTTAACGATGATGGGAAAAGTAACATTAATCAATTCTCTTGTGATCCCTCAGGTTGTATATTTATTGATTACTCTTCCCTCACCAGATAAATCATTCTTTAAATATTTTGAACACAAAATGTTTAAATTTATATGGAATAATAAGCCAGACAAAATTAAAAGACAATACTATGTGTACAACTCACTTGAAAATGGTGGATTAAACTTAAAAAATATAGAAATCATGAATGAATCTCTGAAAGCCTCCTGGATTTATAAATTGTACCACAACCCTAATTGGATATCCAGTCAAATGTTAACCAAAGCCTACCCAATTTTTCAGAGTAAATTATTTCCATTCTTTCAGATAAAGGCCAATCATATTGACCAAATAATGAAAGATGAACTGGTAAATATTTCTACATTCTTTAAAGATGCACTTAAGGCATGGCTAAATTTCCAATATCATCCTCCAGATGGTTTTCAGGAGATTCAAAATCAATTGTTATGGATGAATTCTAATGTTCTAATCGAAGAACGACTTGTTTTATGGGAATCATGTTTGAATAATGGAGTTATGTTTATTAATGATCTAATGGACACATCAGGAGATTTTCTTTCATATTCAAAATTTTGTACAAACTATGGACATTGTTTGGACCTATATAAGTACAATCAGCTGCTTTCAGCAATTCCTTTGAGATGGAAAAGAACACTGAAAGATAGGGACAAATTATTAGTATGTATGCCACAAGTCAGATGTAATAGATTCTTAATCGACAAGATAAACAAACGTATGTACAAGTATAATTTGTGTATGTCTGGAACAGCCTTTTACCCTCACAGAATCTGCACTGCATGGGAAGATGAATTTAATATTCCTGTTTTATGGAAATCTTTTTTTCGGAATATATACAAAACAGCCATAGACTCTTACTCTAGGGTATTTCAAGTTAAACTATTTTATAAAATTATAGCAACAAGAAAACACCTCAAATTATGTAACATAATTAATAGCCCTATGTGTCGATTCTGTGAAGAGGAGGAGGAAGATATAATGCATTTATTGTACTTTTGCCTGTATGTTTCAGGATTCTGGACGATGGTCCAAAAATGGTTACGTGAATTTGGGATCGAAATTGACATCTGTCCCATGAATATAATATTAGGGATGTTAGATAGCAATTCAACAAATATAGAGAATATAATTATCCTGATAGGCAAAATTTTAATCTTTAAAAGCAAATCAAAACAGATCTTTGTTTGAATAACTTTAACAATAAATTGAAGCAACAATATGTAATGGAAAAAATAATAGCTACAAATACAAATAAGATAATTGTGCATAAAAATAAATGGAAGATGTTGGAATGGGACTGATGTCAATGAGATTTAGAATCTTGCAAAATGGATTAGCAGTGGGTCTCCAAACCATATACGAATGCCATAACTGAAAACAGATCAGCTTTAAGCAGGTCTAGAATCCTTATTGCAAAAAAATATATATATATAATAATCACATTTGATAACAATCATTTCAAATGGGGTTCCCATGCATATATCATTTCATTTTCCATATAATGGGCTTTGATTTTAAACAGGATAACACCAGATAAGCATTGAGCTTGTGTATCATCTTTGGCTAACCAACTCTACTTCTACGATTAAGCAGCCTATAGAGCTTACAGATTGAATAAATTGACACAAAAAATCATTTAATCTCAATTCTGCGGCCCCATGCATAAACCTGATATACCACATGAATGTCAATCTGACAAAATTGAGAATATAAGTAACGCAGTGTTCATAAATGCAACGTATTCAAGTAGACAAAGATTATTCAGTCTTCATCTGTACTCTGTGGTTGAAGTGTAGGATGTTTCGATCTTAATCCAAAGTAGATGCTAAGAGACACTTATTTATCAGTATTTGCTTTTTAAATTTAGTTTATCCTATTTCAGTGTTATTGCTACTGTTTGCAAAGCTTTTTCTCTTCTTGTGCCTGACTTTTTGCACCCCCGTGTGAGCTTGTACATTTCTGCATTGTGAGATCAATAAAAAAAATAGCTTGTCTTAAAATACATTTAAAATCAGGTTTATTCTTGTATACTATATTTTAATATTTATATACTGTCTGCAATAAAAAATAAAATCAAGTTAGATTTTTTAATATTATCAAACTAGGTTATAAGATGTTGTTAGTGAATAGGTTCAAATGGAAAAAATATATACCCCCAAAAAATAGAAGCATCAGTCAGGAAGTTTTATTTTTTTTATTTATTTGTAAAATACATTTAATCCCTTTATATTTGGGCAAACCAAACGTCCACAAGAGAAGGAAGATGAGATTTGAATGGCAGTAGAAGCACAATGTTGGTTACGAAACACTTGTTCGCGCACTGTCACTGATGTTCTTTCCCAGCATCCTTTGCGCTGGTAAACACTACATAGTGCAGGAACTGCCACAAACCCCCCTCCTGTCAACGCAGACTCCTTTAACAACGTACCAGACAGATATCACAATACAAAGAGAAAAGGCATATAATATGGTTTTCTACAGCCTTCATGATCTTCATTAGTACAATACTTCAGAGCTGTAAATATTACAAGACACTTTAACTGTTTCTCAGTTCAAGAACACATTTATAACAAGACATAGCTTTTAGTTGGTTGACACAGGAGTGTGATAAGGCAAGTTGCACATGTTAAATCTGAGCATGGGAAGTGCAGGAAATCAATTTATGGCAGCTCAACTAGAAATAACCTATATTAGCCCATGTTCCTTATTAGTATTGATGTGACTACACTGCCTCCTACTGGTACAAATATGGCCATTGCGATTTGAAAAACACTTCAAACATACACATTACCACAGTCACTTGGATTTTCAGTTTCACACAGGATGCAAATTACATCTACCTCGTCATTTTAGGTATACATGTTTTTTGTTTTGTTCTCAGCATAAAAGTCTGGCGTTTTAATTAGTAATGCTAAAAGATAATAATTTCACAATAGTTTTAGGAGTCGGGTGAAAACCTTTTGTCCCTGTCGGTAAGGTTATCAACATACTACGTCTTGTGTCAGCGAAACATATGTCATCTATTAATCTGTTAGGTCCTTTATAGAAAACACTAGCTTTTGAGTGCATACAGGAAGAAAGATGCAGCTGTGCGCACACTGACTTGAACAAAACTTTACTTTTAGCCCAGTGGAACAGCAAAATTACACAACCAGCCCATATATAATCAGAACTCAACACATACAAATAGATTGAATATATTCTCTTCATTTTGAACATCAGTTATAAATCGAAAAGCCTTCTGACCGGCGATATGAAGGCCAAATAAAAGGTGTAATGCTTTTAAAACACACATCTAAATGGGACAGGTCAGGAACAGAATTTCCACTGAATTTCAGGCAGCATCTTATATCTGTTTCACTTGAATAGATTTGAACAAGAGGTGAACTGCCGCCAAAAAAAATAATTAAATGAACACAAAACCTGCATCAAGTCAAAGTGATCAATTCGCTTCGAGTTCGGTTCCAAAGTTAAAACGACTGACATTCCTTCTTCTATAGCTACTGTATCCATCATATGGTAATGTGGACAATGGTCTTTGGGATAGGGGAGCCTACACTATAGTACTACTCTAGTGCCATTCTTAGATCCACAGTCTGCTTTAGTCGAGGGCAAGGCATTCAAGCAGAGAGTTGAGGATAAGAACCTACTGTAATACAATATCCATGCTCAGGCAGTCATAAAGCACTGTTAATATATATATTTATATACAGTTTATACAGTGAAAAAACATCAATAAAACTAAGAATATAAGAGCATGTTTATAGGAAGAAAGCAGTAAACAACTACATCACTAAACAATTACGGCAGCGATGAACTGGGCTGCATTAGTGACTGATCAAATCTACACGTCGGGTTAGGAAAGCACTGGTCAAATAATGCACAACAGCATTTGTGACTAGAAACATAAAATCAGTGTAAAAAATAAAATAAAACAAAAAGAGGATGGTTTTGTCTTAAAGGCTGACTAAGTCCAGCAAGCAATATATGTGAAGTTTCCTTCTTATAAAAGACAAAAAGAAAGAAACAAAAACACCACAAGCTCTTCCTTCCCTCTATGAAGAGTAGCATGGCAGCCAAAGCTTTAGTAGACTGGACTGTTGCGGATCCCGCAGCACAGTACCATACTGAAGATCATCTCAAAGATCTGAGGATAAACACACAAGAACTATTAATAAACTGAAGTTTACTATTTACACAAACTAATCAAAGCAGTACAGTGAAATCTGAAACAATACCAAGTAATCAAACACACAAAAACATATTCAGGACACAAAGTGAAGCCTATTGTCTTCACACCAAAAAGAGAAAAAGATACTTACCATAATGACCGCGATTACAAGCGCAGCAATGCCAATCAGATAAATCTTGTCTGTGAACAACTCGTTGATCCGAGAATGGCAGTTCTGAAATGACACAAAGAGTCACATATTATTCACGTCGCTCTTTTATACAACAAGGCCAGGAGCACAGAGATACTGTCAAGTATATCATTTACCCTTCCAATAGATCAAAATTATACAGACAATATTCCTGCAACATACAGTATAGTATGAAGAAATTAATACTTACAACTTTGGAATAAGCAATTGGGCAGACGCCATCTAAGTAATCAGCTAAAATCTTGTCTATACCACCTTGACCGCAGCATTGGAGCTGGAACACACAAAGAAAACAGTTGTGAACATTAAAACAAACAAAACAATTTACATACAAAATATCCAAACATCATCAATACTGAACTTTAGAGCTTATTTTAACTTCCAGGTATCATTTCAATGTCAGACAACTGTATCAAACCTATTTTAAGTGCATTATAAAATTAACACATTTCATCCATCCATCCAATTCAGCTTATCCGTTGCCCGGTCACAGGATCACACTATACCAGTCCCTTATGGCTCCTTCTGCAGGTGGTGGGTCTACAGGAGGAGGGCCTCACACTCCTTCACCTCTGGGCGACGTAACAGTCCTTGATGTTTCTGTCCATCATTAGGGGTTTCTGAACTGCTCTTCGTCTGACCCGTCACCTAGGACCTGTTTGCCAATAGTAGACCCCACCAGGGGCATAATGCCCCAGACAACAGAGCTCCTAGTTCATTCGGGTGCTCAAACCCCTCCACTACGACAAGGTGGCAGTTCGAGGAGGGGTCCATTTCTTTTACAGTTACATTTTTCATATCCTGGTTTGCTAGAGCCATGAACCTCAATATTTGTCTATTTCTTTTGCATTGTTTAAAAGTAAATCAAAACTGCTTCATGACTTGAAGAACATTTTCAGAGATAACTTTTTGTTTTTTTCTCTTCTGTATCTAAGTTGTAAGATGAACCTCTGTTGCTGTCACTAGGCTGACTCACGGGGAGCATCTGTCAGAGCTGATTGGTATTACTTGTGCTCCACTTCCCAACTAATGGCTGCTGAAAGCAAATCACCACGCCACTCTGGGTTTCACCCTGGTTGCCCCCTGCAGTGTGTGCCTACTGCCTACTCTGACTGTAGAACCCTTGAACCATGAAGGAAATACTCATTCCCATAAATAGCCTTGTTGTGTGATGTGCGTGAAGACAGTCTAGCTTTCACTGTTTAAGAAAACAGCACTATCTAATGGTAAGAGTTAAGAATTGCAGCTCATTTGTATTTAGGTCACACCTGCTGCACTGGTCAAGCTGCGCAGCTGTCACAACATTCTGTAACGTCCCAAAATGTTGGCGTTTTTAACGATATACGAGCAGTGACTGTGGTCATACCGTTTCATGGAAGATCTTGAGCACTCCAGCAACAGCCTTCTTTTGGTCAGTGTTTGAGCCGTCTGCTTTGTCGTGAATGGAGTCATAGAAGTTTCTCATCTCTAATGCCACCTAAAATGGGAGCATGAAATGGGTCAGCGAACAAATCACACATTTAGGCTATGTTCGACTTCATGCATTTTTATTATTACAGTCTAAAACAGTATTACAGTAGTTAAAATACAGCAGTTGGAGGAGGGTGCCAGTGGGTTTTGATGTCCCCCCTGGAAAAACAGGGGTGAAAGCTCCACCCCTTGTTCACAGCTGTAAGGTGGACAGGAGCACAGAGTAAAGGTGGACACACACTATTCTGTTGAGACTTTTAAAAGTAATATTAAGACTTTCCTTTTTGCTCAAGCCTTTGCTTAGTTTCCTTTTGGGCTGTTTTTGATCTGGTGTTGTCTTGGCCTTCTTATTCTGTCTTTTGTATTTGTATTTTTGTATATGTATTTTAATCCATGTTGTGAAGCACTTTGTGACTTTTGTCTGTGAAAGGTGCTATATAAATAAAATTTACTTACTTACTTACACAGTAGAGGATTTTTAGCCAGATTTTCAGTCTGAGGAGGCGTGGCTCAATAAAAACTTTCTCTCATGGCATGATCTGTGGTGGGACTCCTCATGTGTGTGTATGTGTGTCCTCATGTCTGTCCTTAAGTGTGTGTTGTCTTTGTACAGATCTTTAGTTTAAAAATCCTCTCGTGTGTGGCCACCATAAGGCTCATATGATTCAAAAGCCTGGCTCTGTTCTGACCAGTGGCATCAGAAATTATATGAATGCCATAAAATCAACACGTCCTTTATTATTAGAGTGAATGCCCCCCCTCACTGCCACAACAGTCTGATAATCATAGCCGTATTACCACTTATTCATTCATATAAAGCAGGGGTCGGGAACCTTTTTAAGGATGCACTTGGTATGCCCCTGTGTCCACAATTCTAAACAAAATACAAGACAAAACCATGTGCCCCAAAGTGAACAGTGCTCTTGCTAAGTTTCACTTTGACACCACAGAGCAGCCTTTGGTGTTTGGACTGTTCCTGGAAAATTGATGTTTTTACATGGAAAAACGTTGGGAAAAAAAAAGAAAAGATTTTTACTGTGATTGGACAATGCACACATGGAGAAGAATGGTGTTTTATGACCAACATGGGAATTTATGAATTTGGGCCACAAAATGCTCTGCTCTGGATTGTTGCACACAACATAGTCATCTTCAGGGGAACCCGAAACAAGCCCAGACTTTTTTTTTTTATTATCATGAAATGTAACCCCTATTACTCATTGTGTTAAGAAATGCCAGCTAAGATTCATCTGAGAGCCACATGCAGTCATCGAAAGAGCCACATCTGGCTCCCGAGCCATAGGTTCCCTACCCCTGATATAAAGCATTTTAGTCCATTACAATTAAATTGAAAGTTTTCAGGTCCTAACTACAGTAGTTTCGTTGTTACAAAATGTGTATTTTTTCATTATAAAGAGCGCACTATATTTAAAATATCACCCAAATGGGTTGTTTTATACAAGAATTCTGTTGTGTACTTTCAAAATAATAATTTTGTAAGTTGTTTCTAGATTTTTTTTGTACCGAAAATTAACCAAACCTCCAAGAAACTGAACCGAACCAAAATAGATTTTAGCGTAGAGTTACACCCCTACTAAATTTAAAATATATGGATTGAAATAAAAAAATGTTCCAAACACATTCATTTTCCATGAATGTGTTTGGGATTTTACCGTATCTTTGTTCATGTAAACCCAGATTCCAGCAGCAACCTCGCACGCGAACAGAAGGACCAGGCAGACAAAGAACTGCAAGAAACAATAAACCAAACAATATTACAGATGCCCAACTAAATAACTAAAATAATAACATCAGAAAGTGTAAAACTCACAGTTCCCAACAGACACTGAGACTCTTGGATAGCACCGTAGCATCCCAGGAAGCCAACCACCATCATGACTGCGCCAACAGCGATCAGAATGTGGACAGCTGCAGGGAAAAAGACAGCAATACATGAGTAATTCACAATATGAATATGAAGTCTCATTGAAAAAAAGACTATTTAGCATTTCCCTTGCAGTAGCACTAAATATCCAGAAGAGGGAGACTGTTGTTTTGATTTCCAGTAAATCAGCCTGGCTTCCATGTGACTAAAGTAAAAGTACAGGGGCTTAGGAACATTGAGATGCAAAGATGAAGACCTATTTTAGTGGATTGTATGTAGCAGCTTATGAGGATGATGCACATATTTGAATTGAATAGAAGAAACTGCACCGTAAATATATGTGTGATATGACTATGAGATGACTGCTGTTCACTGTAAATGAATAATGAAGGTTCAAGGTTCAGGACAGGTAACTATTTGTACCATCATACATAAAATGCTTACAATGTTATTACTAAGACAATGATATTTAACTTTTATTTAACCACAATTGCATAGTTTATTATGGAGTTGCATAGTGTGTTTCCAATCACATTTGTGGCCATATAAGCTCACAGAATGTTGTTTATGCCATTCCAGAGACCGTGAAGTTTATTGCCAACGAAGTCACTGGAAGGACACAGACACCTTTACGAAGACCGTCCTACTATTCCACTATAAGCCACTCAATTACTCCAAAACATGGCCCTAATCTCGTCATTATGAAATGTTTCTTCAGCAGACAGTAGGGATAGGGCTGGGTACCGTTAAACGATACCAGTACAGTATCGAAAAAATAATGAAGGTACTACCGGTATCGAAAAATAAATTGGTACCGAAAAAATATTTATCGTTAGAAAGCAAATTTCTCTTCCTGGTGGGTCTGAGACTGCAGTAAAGAAAGGGCTAAGGTGTTTCAGCTCAAATAAATGATAAAAACACTAAAAGAAATAGAATAAATGATCATTATTGTTCTGTTTTATGGTTCTACAACAAAACTAAAATCAAGCACGAGGATAAATGACTCGATTTGAGAATATTAGTCTTGTTTAGAGCAGTTTTGACTAGATTAGGCACATTTACTACTGTCATCTAGATTATTTGGTTTATTTCATGACAATTTTTACTGATTCTAAGGTAATCTCACTTGAATTAGGGAAATAAAACTGCCCAAAGACCAATTTTCTTACCCCATAGGTAAATTAATTGAAATAAAAAAGGAACTAAGTAGAAATCTATTGAA
>OMNZ01017565.1:4494-14585 GCA_900303255.1 Lesueurigobius sanzi
TGTAAAAGACGTTGTATTGTGAACCTTGAGATCAGTTACACTGTGTCCGACCAACTATTCTGAACACTTTATGTTGCAGCATTTAACCAAAATGTACTTTATGTTCTTTATTCTTCATTAAAGTAAAGATAATACACTGAGTTCAGTTTTGTGAGTAAGTGGATAAGATCACGATAAACTAATGAGCATTAGGTCCATGTTTTGTTATTGAATCGTAGCAGTTTCAAATTGTATTGAGAAGGCTCGTGACCTGCGTATCGAGGTATGTATCGTATCACCAGGTTGTCCAAAGGTACAGAGCCCTAGCAACAACTCAATCAAGTTTTCTCTACTGAAAGAGATATGAACACACTTCGCACATATCCGTAAATATTGCCCACTGTTAAAATAATCAAAGAGGATTTTCTGTACTTCTTTTAAAATATTATCTGGGTTAAACTGTCTGGTGTAGCCCATTCAAGTCCCATACCTCGTCTTAAAGTAGCCCCGAACAAACCCACTCTCCTCCTACATACATGTTTTAAGATGGAGTCACTAAAACAACAAACCTAAACTTGCAAACGCCATAGAGATTTGTTATAAATGTACAAAATGGAGATTATTTCAGGACATGGCGATGCGGTGGCTATGACTGCAGCTCTGGTTATGTGAACGCTATAAAGGACATTGGAAAGACAGCGCAAAGACTAAAGCAATCAACAACACAATAATTGAGTTCATAACCCTAGATGAGGCGTCGGGGAGATAAGACACATCCTCGGTGCAGCCAATCATTGTTTATGATGCAATGTACTGTTCAGTTCGCAAACAGATAAATAGACTTTTGTAGAACTACTTTTATACCAGCTGATGTGTGAAGCGTTTGTTGCTTTTTCTTTTTCCATGAAGGGCCAGACCATATGAACATGTTCTTCAATTGTTACCTTGAACAGGCTTTACATTGTTGTATAAATTGAATTCTGTGAAATGAGAATATTTTTTTTGTCTTCTGCTCATCAGAAATGAGGCAATTTATAAAAGCTTGGATGTTCTGTTTATAGCCGTGTGTCTTTACATGTGCGTGTGAATATTCAACATAATATCAATTCAGTTTAGTTTTTGATGTCCACTCAGAAACCTTTTTGATCCAAAGAAATCTTTCTGAAAATACTATGTTCTTATCTGTAAGGAGCTGAGACAAGTTTAATTAGGGACCAGTGCTAAACCAGGAATAAAGTATTGTCTAAACAAGTACTGACCCCAGATTAGACCAGGGATACAGCATATCCAAACCAGGACAAAATCCAGGACTTAGCCAGACCAGTTTACGACAGCTGCGTGTGGCTGTGTAAATTTTGATTGAAGATGCTTGTACTATATCCTTCCAAAATGTCCAAAATTACAGGAAAAGACTCCACTACCCATGGCTCTAGTGGAATAATGGTGATTAATTTAAATATGTCTTTAGTAATCGATTTTAACTAGAGATTAGCATGCACCTTGTGACTTTATGAATGTTAGTCCAGAGACAACCCACTGAGCTGCACAATATTGAAGTGCAATATGCCATTTGGGTGTGCAATACTGTGATAACGATATTGCGTTATTTTACTGTTTTAAAACTGTATTTTCCATTCACTTCAAACACAAATTGATTGATTTATTTCCAGCAAAAATAAGATTAAAATGGAACTAAATTAGTTGAAGGTGTATGTATGGTAGTTCTTCAAGCATGCGTATCTTCAGCAGAGAGTCCAGTAAAGCTCACCATGGTCCTAAACCAGGCATCTCCAACTTGCCAGCCCTTTCCCAGTAGCTCGCCAAAGGCTTGATGAGCCAAATTTTGTATGCATCTAAAATTGTAAGTGAATACCTAGCGTGAGTATATAGCGGAAACTACAGGCATTTTCTTTAATTGATTTCAATTATCATCTTGGCAGTCCTAGAGGCCCAGTTGCGTGTTCCTTTGAAGCATAGCTCACTGCCATTTATGATGTACAAAAGTAGCTCACGGCCCAAGGTTGGAGAGCCCTGTCCTGAACACATGGCACATCTCTAATAGAAACAGCCAATAATAATGTTGCCTCTTCTGCACATTCCAACACCTTCTGCCAATTCCCTGTGTCTTTTATGGACGATCTGATATCACCAAGTAATTAAGAGTCCAGGACCAATGGCAAAGTTGTTTGCCCAGGACCAATGTTACAACCAGCCAATCAGGGGTCAGTTTTGCTAGATAAGGGGAGGGACAGTCTGCTTTGAAAACTTGAGATGTTGTGACAAAAATTAAGTTAAGGAATAGGGAACGGTCTGCTGTAATTTTGGATAGATCTAGGAGTTGGTTTGTCTAAAAATATATCTAAACGTAACCCTAAACCTAGCCCCTAACCCTAACTTTAAAGATTTCCCTTTTCCTAAACGTATTTTTTGTCCCGAGCCGACTAGCACAACTGAGCCCTGATTGGCTGCTGTAACATAGGTCCTTGGCAAACAACATGACATTGGCCCTGGACTCTTAATTACTTGGTGATATCAGGAGCATCTGTCTTTTATACCTGCAGTATCCTTCCAAACAGAGTGGACTACAGCGCCCCATAGAGGCTGGAGGCACACACACAAAAGACAATCTAAATGTCTCCTAAAAAAAGTAATTAGCGATTAGGGATGTCAAGGTGAACTACTTACCACGGTAATAAAAGCTCACAGTAGGTTTATCGTAAGAATTTTAGGAGCTAAAGCCTCAGTCACAACCGGACGCACAACTTTTTGGTCTTTCCCAAATCTGCGTTTTTTTTTCTGTTCATGGAAAATGTTGTTGTGTTGCAAGATCACCGCAAACCCATCGTACAACCTGTAAGTCGAATGTGCGTCACACAGAGGCCTGCTGTTGTAAGACCAACAAGCAATAAATGTACTGCCCGTGGGTCACATATGGGCTTCGTATGGAGGTTGCAAGAACGGCACACGATCTGTTTCTTTGATTTCAGACACAGAGAATCATAGTGGCTTATGTGCATTTGCAGAGGCTGGAGGGTGGGTCTCTGTCTGGTGTGCTGTTGCTGTCATCTTCTGGCGTAAATTGGTATAGCACCAGAAACTAAACAGCACAGGTAAATATGTAAAGGTAATGTTCCCTAATACCAATTTGCTTTCGGAGGATGGCGGTGGTGGCGCTCTCAACCTTTTTTGTGGGACTGATGAACTCTCGCAGTAAGAGCAACTCAAGATCGACTTACGTGCCATGTCTGGAGGACGCAGAGATATCTGAACAGTGAGTTGGCCGCGTGCGGCGTACGACAAATATAGGAAGTCCGCGAGTGCGACGTACGAAAAGGAAACGTACGAATGACATGCGCTATCTGTACAGACGACGCACGTAGACGTACACCGTGCGTGAGTTTGTCTTGCAACCTGACAAAAAACGTGAGTTCTCTGTATTTTCGTCCTTCATTTTGATAATTGTGGATAATCGTAAAATCGCAAAATTATTACAATAACCGTGAATCAAAACTTTAGAATCGTGACAACTATAGCGATGTTGTGTTATATTGTGGCTTCTCGCGATCCGGCTAATATTACAGTACATTGGCGATAATATTATGCAGCCCTTGTATATTGGATTATACAGAGAAACCCCATCAAAATAGCCAACCGCCAAACCAACCAGAAAAGTGTCATTACTGCGCTGGCTCCATTAGCTCCACACTTGTGCTATCAAACTGACATATTGCTGAACCTTGTCATTAATTACCACACCACCAAAACCTCAAGTGTCTCCTCGTGTCTCCATACTGCACCCTCTCCCGTGTGCTTCCATTGATACAAGGGCTCTCCTCCGCAGTCTGTCATCCTCCAGAGCTGTGGCCAAGCGTGCAAATGGCAAATGGACAAGGGTCTTCCCAACGGCCCTCGTCCCTACACTTGATGCAAAGCTGCTCACATTCATGTTTCATGTACATACATCCACTGGCAGAGCTTTAGTTGTAGTCTGTGTAATGTAATGTCTTTTTTATACCAGTACTTTAACGATACTTGGATTAGGATACTGGTACCTGAACGATACTTACCTATAATAAATTATTGGTCATGTAGAATCATAAATAAACACAATCAAAAGGAGAATTTATATCTCTTTTAATTTTGTGTCATTTATCTGAGCTGAAGTAACAGAGTAACTTCGCCAGGAATCAAAACTTGCTATCTAATGCTGTGTTCAGACCAAATGCAGTTTGGATGTCAAAGGCGTCTGGTTTACTTGCAAAACACATGGTAGATGCGCGCCAAAGGGTGTCAAGAGATCGCGCGGCGCATCCTTGAGCTGTGCGTTTGAAGGTTTTCTCGTGAAACGACGGGTGTCCCAAGTGACGGACACAAAAGTATGATAATCTGAACTTTCGGAGAAACTCGCGCCGCGTCTACCAATCAGAGAGACTTGCTCTAGTGAGGCAATGATGCATTTCATGTACCGGGATGAACCCAAAAAAAACAAATGACCTGGAGCAAATGGTGAAACTCACCGAACACTGCACGCTTCTGAATAATCTGGTGAATCCAGACATGTTGTGGAAATGCCCTATGACGACGTTGTCTGGCTTATTTAACAAATAAAGCCACTTTCTCACCATTGCAGAAATAGACCGTCGACAGCAGAGATACCCCTCCCCACATGCACTCATCTCCAGACTTTTGACGCACGACCTGAGCGTATTTGACTCTGGTGTCTGATTTCAAAATTCTGTACCAGTTTTTTTTCTAATACCTAAAAACGTTTTTGATCTTGTGGGTTTGTTTTTTTACACAGCGTTTTTCTGATTTTGCATTGTTGATTTTAAAGCACTTTTTGTAAAGTGCTCTAAAAATAAAAGATGACTGATTGATTGATTAAAGTAGTTCATGGTGTCTAAAACCAGGACTAAAATATCTGAAATATTTCCTCGACCAATAAAAAATAAATTAGAATGTAATGTAATGTAAAAGACATCTAAGCTTCACTGAGATGGAAAACCCCACAACATGGGAATCCAATGCCTAAGAAACAATTTATGAATAAATGATTGAGGGTTTTTTTTTAAGTTTGAATTGAAATAAAAAAAGTCGGAAGGTGGTTTCCGGCAAAAAAACAACAACAATACAATATCATAAAATCAGTATTCAGACAGTAAAGATGTTCATCTACGCTATTTTCATGACACCACATTGGCACCGTAGAGAGAGCCTCCCTCCAAGTTCATGCTGACTGAAACCATAACTGAAATCTCCAGATATTTAAAAAAAAACTAGATAAAAATGCCCTCAATTTAAATGTAGTATGTAATCTGACTACAGTCTGCTCTGATGTGCAAAAACGTGAGTCTACCACAGGCTACATGTAATCTAATGCAACTCCCTGCTCAGAGCGACGTGCTGCTATACTATGATAATGCGATTACTAGAGCTATTTTCTTCTATATGGGGCGGAGCACTGGGGAGATCTCAGTCTGTTTGTGGTGGTGGTCGGGCTTAAGGCTGTTAAGGGAATCCCATGGAACATGTAAATACTAAAAGTTGCTTAGTGCAGTGGTCCTCAAGTGCTGGGTCGGGACCCACAAGTGAGTCGTGGAGCGATTTACAGTGGGACGCAAGGTTCTCCCTTTTATTTAGTGAAGATAAAAATCCTACATTATCACCGCAAAAAGTGGCATCTTGTTTAGCTTAAATTATTCAAATAAAATGTATTTAGCTTTAATTTGAGTAATTCTGGTTTACCAAATAAAAAAATATGCCATTGGAATAAGTATTTTTGCACTTATAAGAAGAAAATGTTATTTCTAGTAAATGTAGGTTTGTGTGATGAGATGTTTTTTATTTATTTTATTGAAGCGTATTTCTGTGACTTCCTGCGCAAATCAAGGGCAAATATAGTTATTTCAACAAAATTTGACTTATTTCAGAATTTCTAGATTACTCTTTGCAGTGTAATCTGCTTAAATGTTCATATGTTCAGCTTTGTAGGCTTATTAGATGTTTATTCAACAATAATTGTGTGGAAAATACTACATTTTACGTTATTCATTTCTTATTTTGTTATATACTGGGGTGATGGTGGGTGTCAATGCCGCTCCAGTTGAGAACCACTGACTATAGTATTAGAAGTAGCTTTGATGTATTATTAGTCATTGAATACCTATGTTTAAAATACTTCTGGCTAGTTTCATGTGAGTAATACGATAGCATTCATAAAATTGATAGTAGTAGTATTTATGAGAAAGTTACATGGCTTTGTGTCCGTGCAAAGTAATAAATAAAACCCCCTTCCCCTTTTGGGATGTGAGAGGTAAGTGTTGGCTGGGGCTGAGATGGCGGACCACAGTTTTCACGGCACCATCCGCACAGCGACATTGTAGATGAAATATCTGGTGTGCGGCACCTCTGACCACCGCTCAGTCAATAAAGTAATAAAGGTGTATTGAGCTTGGCTTTGCTTAAAGGTCGTATTTTAGTGGTGAGATTTTGGGGCCAGGTGAAGGTGACATTATTAGTGGTAAAGTCTGGCTCGCAGGCAAAAAGAAGTTATTGCGGTGTGTTTTCGCGGTGAAATATTTCAAATGGATTCATCAAAGAAAATAGAGTCCCTTTTATATGAAGCTAGATAGATTTAACTCAATCAACAGCATAAAGCATCTTAATTCATTTATTGTGGGTGTTTTTGTTGGTGTCTTATACTGTGTCCTCATTTGTTCACTGGGATTGGGACATTACGAGCTTGTCTTAAAATGATGATTAAAAAAAGATGTTGCTGCATTTTCTTTCACTTCAGGCCAGACATGAGATTTAATTTGATCTTCCTACGGCTTTATTTTGATAACGCTTTGCATAACATAGCATTTGGTGTTTCGCTTCTAGCTGTGATCTTTCGTCTCAGATGGCCAAAATTGCGTTAAACTTGGCATTAAGCTAATCTTATCTTCTAAGTTCTGAATTGTGCCAATTCAATATGTTGGAATAGAGTCTCTCTCTTGAATCATTTGAGCTTGTGTGTGTGTGCTCCCTAAAATGCTGTGGTTGTCTATTTTGTCTGATATTCAGGTTAGTACTAGCTATTGTTGAACTGACATCTTCCTCACAAATCATGTATGTTACAGGTTTAGGTTTCCTTATTAGTACCCTTGGGTAAATTAGATTGCAGTGAAATAAAGATTGGCGTCTCATACAAACACACACACCTTCAACAGTTACACATAGACAAGTATTCAGTATAAAGTGCTGAGTCCGTGCTGCCCTGGATGACAGCGAGACATGTTATTACGAAGAACACCTGCTGCTGGGACAGAGCTGTCCCTGTGTCTCTTGGTTCTGCGTTTCGGAACCACCAGTCTCTGTCCCAATGGCAGATACTGGGAGACGTACTTTAAGGGGTGCAAAAGGATCCTGCATGATGCTGGTGCTCAGTCTCTGCAGCTGATTGGTGGAGAGCGACTCCAAGCTCACCTGTGGCTGTCCAATCAGCTTGCCGGCCCACTTCCCCCGTCTGATTGAGGGCGTTCTTATTTTCTTGCAGATGCGTTTCCGAACCACGAAAATAAGCAAAAAGATGAAATAGATTCAATTTTCTTCTGTTTTTGGCTTGTTATAGGCAGAATCTTTATCATTTCACCATTTTATTGGCCAATTTGTTACATTTTTATAACCTATACACGATGCAGCAGTGAAGCACATATTTACAAGTAGAGCAGATAAACTGAGGAATCTATGGGTGAGAGGCAAAATGTCTTTATTCATTATGGATGGCTAATGAAAATCTCCAACCTTTGAACACACAAGTGACTCATAACGCATAACGTTTGAGTAAAGCTAGCGCTCGCTCCTTGAAACGTCCCCTTAATTTCTGGTTCCGGTATTTGCATAGCAATACATCAGCCTACTTACCCTCGTAGTTGTGGATGTAGTTCGACAGGATAGTGACTCGCTTTCTCCTGCTCCAATAAGCAAGAGGGAAAAGGGGGCTAAGTAGGCTATGCTAATGCTACGCTAATGCCGGAACTGGAAATGAAGCTGGTGTTCATGGAGCAGGTGCTTGGACCTATCAATCAATCAATCAATTTTTGTAACGGCCAATATCACAACAGGAGTCATCTCAAAGGTTGGTAAATGTTCCTCGGTACCGATGTTCCCGGGGCACGCTGTTTCCTTGTTCTTAGGACGGGGCAAGAGTGGGACTTGTCTCCACACCCAGATCACAGCCGCTGTTTCTTGTGCTTCTTTCGTCTGACATCAAACTTCCAGTCCTGACCCTAATCCTAACCTTGACCCCCAATCTTAGCCCTAAAACTAACCTTAAGACCCATGAGATAATAGCGTCTAACCTCGCGCTCACACTGACTCCAATCCGGGTTCGGTACTGACCCGTCTCCGTTTTCCACAAAACTGACACTCACACCAGTCCATTGGCTGTGTCCGTCAGCGGCTGCGTCCAGCTCCGTCTGAGACATAGAAACAGCGCTCGCGATAACACAACTTCATGTGGGTTCCCGTGAGCGCTCAACATGTGTGAAGTGGATGCCCTGCATTGCACTTTTGACCCCGTGTCACCACCGGCAATGATGTAATGTTTACATTTCCGACGTAAGACAATAAAATACATTGTGAACGGACAGATTTTATTTTGAAATTCACCGGATGTTCTTAACATCGACACTGGACTTCCGATATCCCTCGTAATATTCCCGCCAGCTTGACTGGAGGCCGATCCGGTGTCTGCGGCATCCGTCAAAAATAGACTCCTTGCGGATTCTTTCCGTTAGGGCGGAGGACCTGACGTAGCCGGAGACGGGCCGTGACGGACTGGTGTGAGTGTGCAGCATTGATTTTAATGACTTTTTAAGTCAAAACGTGGCCGAAACGGACCCACAATGACGGACCTCGGATGCAGTGTGAGCGCGGGGTAACCAGGAGAAAATAGCGCTGATGCACCAAGCTGCACAGCTGGGGAAAATCGGTACCTCTGGCACGTAGAGATGCCGCTGTCCCCCGATGCTCCCGGGGAATAGCTGGACTGAGGAATATAGGTACCGGGGAACATCGGGCTGACGCCTCATGGAGCTAGCTTTACTCAGACGTTCTGCACAGAGTCAATTATAGATAATGAAATGCCCCCACTGCCATAAAAAAAACAGTAAGGTGTTGTTTGCCATGGCATCCACTGCATCACTACCTCCCCACACTGCTTTAGATTAGTTTTGTTTAGTTTAGTTGAAAGGGGACAGTGAATTTCATAAAACACATGATTAGACATGGTTAATAAAAAAAAAGCCAGAATTTGCCAGAAGGCTATTTTTCATCTGTAGTCCCCTGGCCATGGTGTAAAAAAGCACTTAACTGCTTCCATACATGTTTCCATCTTCCTATGTCCCCTGTATATATCGCTTTAGCAATTTGACATCAATCCTCCGTAATAAAAGCTGCATTAAATACATAGTTGGATGAAATGTGCCTTCCGTTCTGGGAGGGAACCGTGAATTCTGTGGAGGCAGAGGTGGTGAATATGCACATATATTAGACCATGCATTCTGTTTTAAAGCAAATGTAATATGGTGTGAATAAAAGCAGAAAGAAATGTACATATTACATATTATACTAATATAAATCACAATATTATTCAAGTCGCTTATACATTATGTTCCATCCAAAGGGTTTGTGTAGGTTCTCAGTCGTACAGGAGTTGTCCATCGTAGGCAAACATTCTTCAGTCTTCATCTGTGCTCTGTAGTTGAAGTGTAGGACGTTTCGATCTTAGTCCAAAGATCGCCATCTGAAGACTTTTTTCCTACGACCTCCAAAGTGTGCATTTTACACACAAAGAAATAATAATTCTCCAATTCCAACTTGCCACTTTAGCTCCCTGGGCTTTAGCTTGAGCTCGACATGTGCTTGGAGAGGGTAAAATGAAGTGAATGTCCAGGCTTACAAATATGGTAGGTTTTTGTTTACTGGGGCATTGGTGAGGGTAAAGGTTCCACATCCATTACAGTACAGAGAACACAGAACTGTCTCACCTGGCTCCGCCCACATGACGTCACCCAACACACCCAGCTAATAACTTTGATTCCACCACTTAAACCAATTACATAACAACA
>OMNZ01017569.1:0-16082 GCA_900303255.1 Lesueurigobius sanzi
CTGTACAATACCCAGTATCCCAGTGCAGGATGCTTAGCCGTGAGAGGATGGGCCCATTCACGCTTAGCAAAGTGCATGATGGGCGCCATGACAGGACAAGACGTTACCGGACGAGGCTTCCTACGGGAGCGGTTCCCTAAACCCTCCGTGAAGTCAGCCACCGGAGCAACAGACTGCGACTGAGGCAGAGGAATCTCCATGCGGTCAGCGGCTGACGCAAACAGTACAGGGAGATAATCCAGCGGATAACGATCATGCTGTACCTCTGAAGCCGCATCGGAGAAGAGGGAGCCGGCGTCTTCTTCGTAGCAGTGGCGATCATCCTCCTCATCATACTCGTCCCACGCCTTAGCGCTGGAAACGGGCGCCGAATCCGGTCCGGGCAGCACAACGTCCTGAGTTGGCTGCTCCGGTGAATCCAGTCCCATGAAGCCGCGACGGCGCTCCTGCTCCTCCCTGGGGAGCAAGGAGCACGCCTGGCAGGCCGAGTCCTCCGAAGCATGGCGCCGGCCGAGGCAGAGGAAGCACAGCTCGTGGAGGTCCTCAGGGAGGAGAGCGGCGGGACACTTGCCGCATCTGCGTAGCTCGACGCCGGAGGGCGAAGAAGTCATCTCGAGCTGCAGAATGGCGAGAATTCCTGTAAAGGTAAAAGGTGGAAGTATCGCTCTGAAAAGAACGTGCTTAGAAGTTGGTTCTGAAAAGAACTTGCTCTCTCAAGCGCTGAGTTAAAAAAGGAGATGAGTGCTGGGCAGAGGGGGGTTTTATACCCCTCAGGTGTGTGCCAGCACGCTGGCATGATTGGAGCGGGTAGATGCTTTGATCTCTCAGGCGCGAGGCGATGCCTCGGGTTATAACCAATAGCGAAGCCCGTAGAGGGCATAGCCCATATGAAACAGAACCACCCATTCATTTTCTCGTAGGAGAGGTGTGGTTTACGATTGTCCATAGCCGTTTATTGGGTGGTACGCATGTCTATCATATGCATCTGCACGTAGCCCAGAGCCAATCGTATCAATTGTACCCAATGACGTATGAGCCTCAGCTAATCCAGTCTGTACAATAATACGCATCATCGTCTTGCTGTCCCTCCCCGTTCTGTGATTGGTCCCCAAATCCCTGCGAAGATTTCAGCCTTGGTCTCCAGCCTGTTGAGCAGTTTGAAAAGATCCGGGCGCTAGCAGCATGGGTCTTCCCAGGCTATGCCTATGTTCCATCCAGTAAAGTTCCATCCTTTAATTTGAAGTAGGCTAACTGGTTTTCTTTTGTTGATTTTTTTGCAAACCAGTCTATAATGAGCTGCAAAATGTAGAAATTCATTCAACACTCAATATGGCCTCTACAAATGCTAACATAATAATATAAATATGATCATAAAAACAACAAAATGAACTCCCCATCCTTTTATACACCATGAGACAACCCCATGCCCACTTTACAAGCAATGTATGGTAGCTAATAACACATGACTTTAGCCTGCTAGCTAATACAAAATGTCTCAAATCAAAGCTAAAACATCTATGACTTATGTTTATGTCACTAAATAAACACAAGCTCCCAAAACAAAACTAGCCCAGAAACGAAAGATGGGAAAACACAATAAATAAATAACCTCATGTCTTGTTTCCATTTTCAAAAAATATTATTGCAAGAGAAGAATGCCAAGATTATATCAGTACCAAAATACATACAATGTATGTCTGGCGGTGTTCTCCCCTGTGTCCCGTTTCCTCCAGATGCTCTAGTTTCCCCCATAATCTGGATCTGGAGATGGGTCGCTGCACTGCAGTCGCCCTCTGTTCCTTCCTTTTGTGTCGACCCAGTGGCACTGAAGGATGGACCAGAGGACACACTTTGGGGATGGAAGTTAACCTTAAAATGATAACATTCGGTTGCAGCTGTTTTTATTATTATTCTTTTACTTTTTATTTACAACTTATGCTACCAATGGCTTCGATGATCAGTTAGTCAAAATCAGCTGTTCTGATTCTATGGTGTTTATTAATCTAAATTCATGAATTTAATTTTATAATGAATTTTATTATTTATGAAATGTACGAATTTGTTTTACCTAGAATTCTGAAATTTGATTCCATTAAATGCAAAACCCAATTTAAAGTGTAGATCAAACGCAGAAGTGAGCTGTACTCAGTTACATTTACTGTACATGTAACTGACAAGTTTTGAAGTACTACTGGAATACTTCTTTGGAGTAGTTATCACTGTACTTTTTACTTCTACTTCAGTAATTTATTTTGAAGTAACAGTCTTAGATGAATAAAACATTTGGTTACTCTTTCCTCCGTGAGTGAATCTGTTGGTGACAAATACTTCATGTTCATAGAAATGGATAGAAGGTTTATAAATTGTATCTTTTGTCTAATTTCAGGGCGTGTTCTTTGGAAAAAAAAATCTAGATTTTTTACATTGTTTTAGGTTTGGCAGATTACAGCTAAAACCATGTACTTACAGTCCTCAAGTAGTATTTTCACAAGTACTTTTAGAGGGTTTATATAGGTAGCAGCACGTCAAATTGAATGCTTTTTAATGCCCAGATACATTTTTAATGCCACAAATCGGTGTGTGTTCAATATTAATTCCCATATTCAATAGAAAATTTGATTGAACATAGAGATTTTCAACAGAAATAGTGTATAAATTCTGCCAAAACTGCCATTTTTGACAAACTTCTGCAGTAAAAGTAGTTGAACAATGTCATTATTTTCCAAGAACTTCTGATTTAATGCCAGTTTGAATTCTAGTCAAAACCTTTTAATAATATTCATATGCCCCGCGGAAACCCTGTTTTAATTGAGCAATCATTTGGCTCACCATCTTTCCTTTTACTTGGGTAAAATATATTTGAAGCAACAGTGCTCTGATCAAAGTTGGTGCATTACAAGCAGATTAGGCTTTTCCATTACTGCTTTGATAGGAGAAAAACAAAATGCTGACAAAAACTTTCACTTCCCGTTAGATTAGGTACATTGGAGGAACGTGTCCACAAAGCAGAATGCACTGGGTGACGTTGTACAGATACAGCAGAGCATCGGGGCAAGGACCTCACACATGAAAGCAAATTGTTTTGACCTTTATTAAACATAGCTTGCAAGAGATAAATATTACAAAGTTATTTCCTCCAAAATTAGCTTATTTTTTTCAATCAATGCATAATTGGCAAACAACTGGCAGTATTCAAACAGCATTATTTTCTTTTAATATTTTTGAGACTGTTAAATATCAACTATGTGCAAAAAGGTCAGGATTGATGTAAGCAAAGCAACATGACATCAAAGAGTCAACTTTAAAAAAATGGTGTCTTCCTCCATGTTTGGTTGAAATATTTTATCAGACAAACCAACTAAATGTACAAGTTAAAATGTAAAATAGCTGGTGGTTGGGAACTGTGAGTGCTTAAATCAGGAACAACTTATTTTCTCGTAGTCACATGGTCACACTCCCCTCCACTCAGCGAAATAAATGTAACACTGTCTCCTTACAGTCTTGAAAATACATGTGACCGGGAACATTGTCAGGAAGTCCAGAAAAGTTAATCTGAGAGAGACGGGTCACGAGGATGATCTGGTGAAGTGTGAAATATAAATTTAGTCTCTGAACCGATGTGTAACCCAGCAGCCTTTCACTAAAGCAAATGCATTCAGGGAGATTGCCTTCAAAAGCCGGAGGAAAACGAATCCCAAACATTTTGCACATATGTTACACAATATTACACAGTGATCACAAAACGAAATGACAAGATTCACAATATTCATGGCTTTTTGTTTGCTTTTCTACACAATATACAACAATTTCATTTCTTTTTTTCAGTACAAGGGAGGAAAATTTTTTATGTACAATAAGTCCTTATTACTTCAAACCTAGCAAATATCGTGTCATTTATTTCATACTCAATAAATTTGTTTCTTTTAAACTGCAATAAAAATAAAGAAAATCATTCAATACACAAGAAAAAAAAAAAACTTTGAAAACTTAAGTTTAGACTTGATCACATTTGCAATAAAAAAAAGCTTGTAGATGCATCTACAGAAAAGCAGGAGACAAGGGGTTTTAATTCAGCTCGTGGCTGAATGAGATGCATGAACATTGCATTGCAAAAACCAAATAGAGCTAGTAAAATTTACACTGAACAAGAGATAGTGGAATCTGATTCCAACTAACATTTAGTTACTTCAATATTATTTTTTCTTGGCCTAAAATAAAATGTGAAAACTAGGGTCTAACCCGAGTTTCTAGTGGGATGTGAACATCAGGTGGGGCTTATGTCAACAGGTCTGGGCCACTCCACCAGACTTTTCTCATCCTGACTGACCAGTACCAACTACTGCAGAGCACACAATAACACAACTGTAGAGCCAAGGCCCAGCTGCTATAATCACGGCTTAAGAACACCATCATAATTTCTCGTGGCATTTTTACAGAGGAAATACTGAAAACCTGCACACTGAAGGACAGCAGTTCCAACAGGTGAAATATTTTATCCTGAAAACTGTCCTGTTAATATGATTCTATAGCAGTGGTTCTCACTCGGTGGGCCGCAACATCGTTATCAGTGGGACACAGGTCTTTGCCTGATGAACTGCTGATCAATGTATGAATCAAAGGACCTCTGGGAAGAATCACTACATTTGTTATCAAACAAACAAGGTCATTATTAAAGGTTTAAAGTAATATTTTTATGTGGGTCACGGCTGGTTAAAGAGCACTGAAGGAGGGGTCCCAAAGCGGCACCTGTTGAGAACCACTGTTCTAAAGCAACATCAGGTTTTAGCCACAATAAAACCTATCCATGCTGGTTTTAGAGGTAAAATACCAGACAGCTGCTTTCTAGACACAAAAAGTAAACAAAAGTCATACATTCTTGTTTGTGCACATGCACGGAAAATAAACTGCAGCAACTTCATAGCCAGCACCATGGTGTTCAGTCTGCCATGTTAACTGGGCCTGGCTGTAGCAAGTGTGCTTGTGTGTGGCCATTAAACATATCTAACCTGTTTCAAATAAACGTGAGCCCACAGTTGCATGATTCATATTGAACATAACAGCGTGAGTGTATTTCACCCCACAGTCCCGCCAGGTCTGAATAATACTAGACACTCACACACCCTAGTGGAGATACGAAGAACTGCATCCACTCTGTCTATAATACTTGGTTTATTTGAAACTACCTGTTTAAGTGCTATATATTTAAGAGTTGTTTTATTATGGCCATTCCCTCCAGCTTAGATCTTAACTTTGGCAATGATAGCACAGTCTGTAGGACTTAAATAAGACTAAACCATAGAGCAAATACTGAACAAGTTTACAACTGATGCAAGTCCTGCCCTTTATAATGACCATAGTTTAACAGTAAGAAGGCTAACTGGTGAGGAGCCACATGCATGAGACAGAGTGGAGAAGTTGCTTATTTTTGAGTTATTGCTCAGGTTCAGGACTCTGGGTAAATGGGACTCTGGGGTCAATACTGTAGCTGAGAGCATAGATAAACCATCAGACCCAGTTTTCTCTTAACACACAAGATCCAACATCTGCAAAGACAAAGAAAAAAAGCCATTCATCCTCTATACATGGTACAATGCACAATCCACTCTGCACCCAGACCTTAATTGGACTTAAATTGTAACATTCTTTACTTAAAAAAAAGTTTCCAATTGGAAATATGAAAAGTGCTCCTCTGGAGTGAGGCAATTTGTGTGTATAAATATACACACAATGATTGATCCATGTCTCTTTCACAAAAGATAAAAAGTCCACATTTTCTTTGAATCTAAGTGACTATACATAATCCATACAGATATTTCAATAGCTTCTGTCCTCAGCTGTTGATTATTACCGTCTCCAGGGACTTTTTCCTTTCAGGATTGCCCCTTTGCGAAGGGAGACGCCGCAAGTAAAATAATTGAAAAAAGACAAGGGCAAAAAATAAAATAAAATAAAGAGAAAGAAATCTATAAATCTACTTGAAGTCAAGCCCAGAAATGAAGGCTTTAAGTACTTTGTGTGCACCGATGTGCAAACACCTGTTGATTGGAGTCCTTTAAAGAACATATGCCAAGAGGAGCTTCTGAGATCAAAGGGCCAGTCCGTGCATACTGGGCAAACTGGACAAGCAAAGGTGCGTGAAAAAAGAGGGAGGAGCCTGGAGGGCGATGTGACCATCCAAGTGACACCATTGCTCATGTAAACACTGATGAGCTCATTTTAGAGACCACAGAGCACTGGGATGTGCAGGTCTGCTGCTACTGAGCAGCTTGAGTGACATCCAGCTGGTACATCCATCAGAAACTGCAACAAGGTGCGACCATCCAATAACATTGCCATGTTGAACAGGATGCAAACATCAACAGCAAAAAACACACTTTTCAAAAATCTTGTACTAACAAGGAATCATGTTGATGTAAATTCCACTTGACAAGCTTTGATGGTGTCACTATAAAACAGGATTTCTGTAAGAAACAAAGTTGGCACTCTTGATGGCCTTTCGATCTCCTTAAAATCATGCCGGGTAGTCACTAACTAATAGTCGATTTCTGTTCACTTTGCCACTGATCAGCTCAACAGAATAAACACAATGGTCAAAAGGTTTTCAGATTGTTAAATGTTGCATAGCAACCAGAATGCACCCTGTTGATCTTGTTCCTATAAACACTATGAAGCTTAAGAGCGGAGAGGACATCCTATATGATGACGGTCTGAGCAGACCTACAATGACTAACCATCACTTTGAAAAGTTAAGTGATGGTACAGCAAAAAAAAACAAAAAAGCAAAGGGAGTACAATAGTAACTGAGGAAAAAAACATAATTATAAGTATAATAATAGTGCTACCAAGAATGAGAATAATGGGGGTCAGAATTATAACATAGACAAATAATTTTAACTCCAGTAAAGAACTTTGAAATGCTTGGACAATTCAGTGACTTTGAGCAGGAACTGATGGGTGGTTAGGTAGGCACACGACAGGCACTGCATGCGTCGGGAGGCTGGGGTTTGGCTGATTGGGAGTGCTTTAGTGTGGCTCAGAGGGCTCATTTCTGTCCAGTGATGGACTGAGATATGGAGCGTGGTGGGATCATGTCCAACAGGTACTCTCTCTGCCGGTCTGCAAGGCTGGAGCTCTTGTGGGCGCCAACAGCCGCTGGGTTCAGGTATGCGATATTTAATCCTGTGAAGTAGGGAATACACATGAGTGCATACACCAGGGTTAGGTGCTGTGCTTTGAGGCAGTGGCCATTACCTGGGATGTTATATATCTGACGATGGCCGTCGTGCTGGAGTCGGTTGCTACTGCTACTCCCGCTGCCACAATGCTTGGCACTAGTCATACCCATGAGGCTGCTGGCCACAGACAGCTGGGAGGCCTGGGCGAAATTAGACAGGACGCCCCGCGCAGAGTTCGACAGACCTCGCTGGAGGGATGCCTGCGCTTGAGGTTGGGATGCCTAAGGACAGAGATAGGTATATCCTATTGCAGAGTTTCTCAAAGATTCCAAGGAGCATCAAAATATGTGACCTTCCAAGTATCAACAGGCCTTGATCAAGTTCAAATCAAGAATAAAATCAGGTCTAAAATAGATGTAAATGGGACTAAATCATGTCTAATCCAGGTGTAAACCACATCTTAACCACCTAACGTAAATACATTACTAAAGCATAAATAAAAAGAGTCTAAAAGTCTAAAAGTTGCTAGATTATCCTGAGTATCACCAGTGGTGTATGTACGGCAGTTTGCAAACCACTGGCACATACTGTAGTAATGCTCCATCTCCCCAATTTAATCAGGCATGAAATATCAACGTACACAAAAGGCATTAGAGAAAGGGTTGTACAAACAAACTGAATACAGAGGAACATAATGAGTGACGTACCTGGCGGAGTGCGTGGTGTCGGAGCATTGAGTCGGTCTTTGAGGAGTTGGAGCCAGTCGAGGAGGAGCTGGGGGAGAGTGTGGCCTGCTGCTGCAGTCTCTGCTCGATTTCCTGTTACAGAAATCAGTCAAAAAATAAATACATACAAATAAACAATTCAGAAATATTTCTGACAATAAAGAACTATTTACATATATTTTGCCCAAAATCTGATAATTTGTACAATGGAGAACTTCAAACAGACCTGCTCCTGCTGCAGGGCTTTTACAAATGCGTTCTTCAGTCGGTTGGTGTGTTCAGCCTTCAGAGCCTTCTTCTGATTGGATGTCATACATTGTTCACACAGGATCCTTCCACTCTTTTCTCTCTTCCAGTGGGGTGTGAAGTCAGTTCTGCACTGGGCACAGTAGAAGGGCTCCATGCGGGACAAGGAACCTCTGAACTTACCTACCACACCAAAACAAATGCTTGATGAACTGTACACTTTTGCTTCTTGGAAATGAAGTGTTTATGAATACATACCTTGGCTATCAAGGACACTCTGCACCACTTCTTCCAGTCCTACCATGTAAATGAACTCACTGTTGGCTGCTGACGGCAAAAAGTGAAGGAGAGGGGCTGGGGGTTTCGGGGGAGGGATCTCCAGAAGGGTTTTTTCAAGCTGTTTTCTCAGAGCCAGTTTGGCCGCTGCTTGGCTACTGGCTTGGTCAGTTATGGTCGACGGGCTGACGGCGGAGGCTCCGCCCAGAGCACCTGCTCCAGCCGCTGCTGCCGCCTGCATGTGAGCGAGGTTCATGTAGATGGCACTGTTGGAGTGCTGAGAAGACACCTGCTGACCACCCTGCCCAGAGAAACACAACTGTTTTATACAATGTCTTCATTTGTGCTGTGGGCGTTTATTTACATTTGTTTTAAGAGTTCATTTGCAAAAAACAGATACCTCAGTTTTGAATTTGTTGCTAAATAGTTTCAGATTTGTATCACTGTACTCTAAAAGGGACACCAGGGAAAGTAAAGTTGACTAAATTTCATCAATAACAAGTGATTTCATGTTTCTGATTCACTAATATTCATGTGGTCATTAACATCACTTCTACACAAAGAGAAAAGTACAAGCTTACATTTATTTTTGTTAATGGCACTTATCTGTTTTTGCAAATGAACTCTTCAATAAATATTATAGCAATAATGTAGTCCTAATACCCCTGGGATGTGACCAGACAAAGCTGCGCCAAGAATAAATACATAGAATTATGTTTTTGGTTCATAACCATTGAACTATATTTGAGGTCCTTACTGAAATACATTTTGGTTTACACTGCATTCAGAATTATTAGGCAAGTGCCTTTTTGTGACAATATCGTTATCGAGTGTATGTCCTCTAGGGATGTCATGATTCAAAATTTTTGTTTATTGTTTTGATTATTGTAGGGAAAAATATTGTGATTTTACGATTATTCACGATTGTCAGAGTTTAGGAAGAAAATACAGCGAATTTCTCAAAATCTTACAAAAAGTACTGTCTTCAAACTTTAGATTCAGGCCAGGTTTAGGCCACGTGTAGGCCAGGTTTAGGCCAGGTTTAGGCCAAGTGTAGGTCAGGTTTAGCCCAAGTGTAGGCCAGGTTTACGCCAAGTGTAGGCCAGGTTTACGCCAAGTGTAGGCCAGGTTTAGGCCAGGTGTAGGCCTTCACAAAAGAGTAAATAATAGTACTAATATTATTGTAATTGTTGTTAGGTTAAAAACATTTTGAACATTCGGCCAATGTAATGTAAAAAAAAAAAGATTTTTTGAAACCACTGATTTCCATGCGCTTCACTTTCACATTGTCTTTTCCGTGATATAACAAACACAGTGCAACACAGGCTTCTTTTGGGACTCTTCCTTTGGCAACATTATGCATCCATCATGCAAAAATGATTAAGATTTTCTCATTGCACACTGCATTATTTAACCTGCCACTGACTTTTGTATTTTTGGTGGACACTTCTTCAGCCTTTACATTGAGTCTGCTGTATGTTTGGACACATACAAACTGTGGCTCATGAGAAACCGTTTACCGTGAGTCCTAAAGTTCGATTAACCTACCGTGAGCTTTTATAATCGTGGTATCGTAAAACCGGTTAATCTTGACATCCCTAATGTCTCATAATTTTTTTTGCAGGATTTACATGAATCAATTGCACACATACAATAAACGAATAAACTTATTTTTGTGAAATATAAATTTGAAGGCACTCGAACCTGGTAGCCGACTGCGTTAGCCATGCTGCTGGAGCGGCCCATGCCAGGCTTAGAAGATAGTCCCCTCTGGCCGTGTAACTGGGCAGGACTAGGTGCAATCACTCGCTGAGACATCAGCATAGGAGGCAGGCTGGCATTGGCTCCTGATCTGATGACTGTGTGACCCTGGAGACAGCCAAACACAATTACTAATAAACACAATGTTTACAGACAAACATATCTTAGAGATTTCAAACTATGGGCAACATGATACAATTTACTTTTCTGGTCGGCACAGTGTCATTCTGTGGACACCAGGGGGCAGCGTATATACAATAAACTCTGCCTTATCCAATAAGATGATCCACTACACAAAGAGCTCTCTATACACAAACACAAAGATGTGCTGAATATTTAATACTGCTCATCATGAAATGGAGGAGTGAGGCTATGCCATGCATAAAATAAAGACTGCAGCAGAAGGAAACGCGGTAATGACAACTAGCGTCTGCTCTATATCTGTCAGTCAATTTACACCCAATATTTAGCAAATGACTAAGCTTGAAAGGTAAAAATCCCTACAGCAGACAATTATATCAAGCACCATTGGAAAAATGTTATTGTTTAGCACTAACCACAAAACTAGTCTTAGTATTTGAACGTCTTTCTGTCAGAACCAGGACTTGCAAAATTTGATCAAATCTGCAGTAGATCATCTGTTGTACTGAACATCACAAGCCTTTGATCCCCCCAAACCAACCAGTTTATCACTAGACCACCGCTGTGTCTTCCTTTAAACACTTCCCACAAACATTGACAATTGCAAAACTGGAACCTCCTCCAACAAGGGCACTTTCAGAAATGGTCTCATTTGTTAAAGCATTTTTCCCCACAGTTGTATCACCCTCATATAGCTTTTGCCGTAGCCTAAATAAAGGTATACCTGAGCAGAGCGTAGATTCTGGGGCTCTGGGTTGTGCATGCCGGGGCGCACAGGCAGCTTACTGAGTCCTGAAGAGCTGTGCAATGGTGGAGGCTGCGCAGATGTAGCATTCTGGACCACTGGGACCTGCACAAACAACAAAACTGCCATTTCATATTTGGAAACTGACCAATTCACCACAGCTGATCAATCAATATGTATGTATAATAAATTGAATTCATTAATAAATAGAACTGAACAATCCTTATGACACGCTGGGCTGATGTTGTTTTGATGCATTACTCCTACTATACCAGTGGAGCGTGGGTTTGAATGAACTGCTGATCAGATCACTGTGGGGCCCTGATGTTGACATGTTTGTTCGCCATCTCAAATTGATCCAAATTGCAGTTCGCTGTTTAGCCATGATCGACGATAGATAGGTTTCTGATGACGTCACATGTTTCCCACAATTCCATACGCCGCCCTTGAGTGTCAAGCCTGTGTTACGGATCATTGATAATATCCTCGTATCCTGGTGTGTGGCTGTACAAATCGCGCTGATCCCGACATGATGAAGAGACAATATTTCGACATCCCAAAAGTGATTCAACACCAAGCACCAGAGACAAGGCTTTCGAACGAGAGGCGTAATCTGTGGCTGGCGAGAATAAACAGAGGGCTTCGATGCTGACCCAAACAAGAGACACTATGAAGTCAGCTCTGAACATTTTATCACAGGTAAATTGAATCGGTATATGATTGTGTCTACTCTGGGCGTACTGTAGTCGCTAGTGTATTTTTGCACTAGCGACAATCATATTCATCATAATGTGCACGTGCATGATACTCATGAAAATAAAAGACTCGGAATTAAAGGAAACACTCTGTTTATCAATTTACCTGTGATAAAATGTTCAGAGCAGACTTTATAGTGTCTCTTGTTTGGGTCAGGATCGAAGCCCTCTCTGTTTATTCTCGCCAGCCATAGATTATGACTCTTGTACAAAAGCCTTTCTGTCTGTTCCTTGGTGATAAATCACTTTTGGGATATCCAAATATTGTCAATATCAATTTCCTGAATATGGGGGGACATGTAAGGGGACATGTAAGGATCCTTTTCATCCACATTATATCATTTCTCATCATATCTTGCCTTGCAAACATGTGTCCCTGTAAACAACCTTCACATGTCGCCAGGTTTGGAGGAAGTTGTTGTCAATATCTCAACACAAAAGATTCAAAATGATCTGGGGCAATGAACAGGCCTTAAACATCATGACACATGAACATGAAAGCTGGACAGACAACTTGATGGTTTACAGCAAAGGATCATTGGTAATTTGAGAAACGGAAACCCATCTATAGATGGTTTTATACTAGTTTACACTGAAATGTCAAAAATTGGACTGGGAACAGTGGTATTACATGTCATATACAACTAAAAATACCTTGGTTAAGCATTTAGTTTCGCTTTAAATGATCTGATATTGTAAAATTCTCATTATTTGTGACATCTATATGCAATTGTATAAAAAATCTCTGCATGAGTTTTGGTCCAACTGAGGGGATGTCAGGATTCAGTCTTGTTGTTTTCCTAACAGGCTTTATTAAACAGGACAGTTTAAGCTAACCTGGCAAGAGCCAGATTGATAATGCTTAGCTCTCCTCCACAATATCAATCAGATATTGCTCCTGCAAATCCATCCAGGGAAGGGAGGGACATCCAGCAGTACTTTTAGATGATTGGGTGAACATTGCATTTTTGCAAACCGGAAGTAGCGCTGCTACCTCTGGTTTGCAAAAATGACTCACTCTCTTGTCCTTTCAAAAAGAAAACTGTGGATTCTGCTAAAACAGATTTGATAGCAGCGGCTATGCGTCCGTCCTCCTGCGCTGCCATGTTTTACTTTGCTTCGGCTCAGTACTTCTTGCGTTCGTAACTCCCAGATATCCTGCCTTAAACTAAAAATACTGCGACATGATTGGCCCAAAGCTGCTGGTTCGTGTGGACAATGAGGGCGGGAGTGGGACAAGATGGGTTCTCTCGTGTTTGTGAACTCACAATAACAGCGAGAATTCATCTTGCAGGCAAGGTTAACCAGCTTAAGTTTTACGCATGAAATGAGGTATAGGGAAGGGAAAAACATCCATAATATTGTTAGAGAAGACTTGAACTCATGACACCAGGGCAAGCACAAAACCCTGATTGTGGCCAATGTGCAGTGTGCGGTCCTCCAGCAGAAAGGGAGCAGCAACACTCACCTTCTGCACCATATTCTCCTTCTGCATCTGACTTTGCCGGAGCTTCTTCAGCAGAACCAGACGGGCCTCCTCCAGACGCAGCTCCTCTCTCAAAGCTTTAATCATCTGCTGCCTCTCCTCTCCAGTCTTACCCTGAAGCACAAAACCAAAACAGTGACATTTTCTATCTCGTTACTGGCAAAGCAGTGGCCTCAATCACCCACTAACAATAAGATGTCACTTTGTTTGGACACAAGTTCTGATTATTTACACAAAATAAAATGTGTACTGCTAAACTTGCAAAAATAACAGAAACGTTAGGTAAAGTAGCTTTTAAACTACAGTAAAAATATATCACAGCCACATTCGCCGAGGCAGTACTGAGTCGTATTCTTTAAGATTCCTTCTTCCATAATTGGAGAAAGGTTTCTATGGGTGAAGGCTTAATTCATGCCAAGAATGTTTTTTAAATGGCTTTACAGATGACTGTACACATCAGTGACAGAGATACAGTATGTGCCGGTGTTATCTCCAGAAAATATGATGTCACAGAGTTATTATTTGAGCAGAGCTGTACCTTAAACATTTCAAGGTTGGCACGATGTATCTTCTCGTCGGGACGTGGGGTTGCTCTGGGGCTGGAGGCTTCGTTGTCTGATAGAATAATGACGTCTGGTGACGGAGTTCTTCTAACATGATCTCCCTCACTGTGGGAGAAGTACAAACTTTCAAAAATTTACTTTCATATGCACTTTCAACTTTTAGATACAACAAAATAAACCATTTCACCAAAGAGAATGCTCATTTAGTGAATCATGTTAAAACAAAGCATTTGCTCCTCTTTTAACTGGTTAGCGCTGCAGTAACCAAAACATATGGCTATTACACATTATTACACATTTGAGCATAAACTATTAAAGCTCTCACCTTCTTCTCCCGGCGCTCATATCCACTGGCTCATCCAGCATATTCTCCTTTCCATTCTTGGTCTGTCCAACATGGCTCCCATGTCCCCCGAGCCGCAGGCTTCCATTTATCTTTTCCTCATACGAGCCAGTGCCCATAGAGCTCTGATGGTGCAGGGCGCTGGCTCCGGGGCCCTTCCCGTCTCCCAGGGGCCCCGCTACATCCAGACCCGCGAGATCAGCAAGGTCCTTACGTTTCAGCAGCGCCAGCATCTTGAGACGCTCCATGGCCTCGTGCCCCTCCATCTTCAGACGCTTGGCCAGGGCCTCATCGCGCTCGCTGGAGTCCAAACCCCTCTTCAGCAGGTTGAGCCTGAGCGCCTCCTCAGACATGCGCTCCATCCTGAGAACACAACACAAAATCAGACTTAAAGCACCTCATGACAAAACCCAACAAAGATCACAATGTCTGTATATGCTGTAGATTAGAGGTTGCCAAGCTTTTTCCGCCAAAGATCAGCTAGTGCGATCTGAGAGGCATGATCTATCCATGAACATAGTTTTTTCTTTTTTTAAAGGAATGATTGATGCTTATCATCATAGTGACATTACAGTGTGCTATAGTTAAACTAGCACTACAACGACTACTACTACAACTACTAGTATTTAGTACTAGGTCTATAATCAGTATTGCCAGATAAAACTCACTACTTGGAGCCAAAAAGCGTCTGCAAAT
The DNA here is from genome assembly GCA_900303255.1 of Lesueurigobius sanzi. Lineage (NCBI taxonomy): Eukaryota > Metazoa > Chordata > Actinopteri > Gobiiformes > Gobiidae > Lesueurigobius > Lesueurigobius sanzi. Next base: position 14,913 of record OMNZ01017569.1, read on the forward strand.
CTGCATAAAACTTCCCAATGAATACTATTTGACAGAAAAAGTAAAAATGAGTGAGTAGTGAGCTGACATTTACATTGTAGTCAGTTATTAATTCAGGCTGAGATCTACTGAGGCCTCTGCTGTGTATATTATGATCGACTTGTTGGTGACCACTGCTGTAGATAATATAACTGTTCAGCTATGACTTGAATTTTCATGATTCATTTTATTCCCAACATATTTTCTCATTAAAATATTTAAAAGAATCTGTAACTATTTATTAGCATGATTTGTCTAATCGTTTGTGAGACCTACGAGAGCTGCACTACAGGCCAAATACAAAAAAAAGGCCTTTCGTTTTGATCTGCTGGCCCATTTTTTATTGAATAGTGATAACATAGTGCCCTGCTTTGACGGGGTTAAACCAGCTGTTCAGTGAATCAGGCAGTCAGGGCTGTTGCCTTCCCTTTGCACCTGGGTTCAACCACTGACTCTATTGGCCTCCAGAAACACATGCTAGAATGGATACAACAATATATCATAATAGAACGTAAGCAATTCATTACCAGCCAAATATCACATGATGTGTATTAGTGGCAGTAATGTCAATGTTAGCCCTTGCTTATGTGGTGCTCAAAACGTTTGATACACACAACTTTTCAGTTTAATTTCTCTTCATAAAACCTGCTCCAGGCAGCACTGGAGCAGCACGTGAAATGTCAAGATGTCTTACAACCATTAGATTTACTTGAATGAGACCAAGTTCAAATTTACAGCATTTATTTTCACAGAAATATCAAGCACATCTAATTGTTTCTTTTGTTAGTTAATCGGCTTCCTAATTATTCATCCCAAATCTGATCGTATCATTTCCGCTGGTGCATTGTAGATTCGGAGAAGGATGCGGGGTCTGCCACTCCTCTGATGTCTCCGTTATCCGGCTCATATCTCTGGCAGCCTCTTTAGTGCAAGGAGTCTTAATGATGGCACACAACAGCCCTCCCTGACACTACGTTCGTCTCTAATTCATTTGTGACGCAGCAGGGAGCGGACTTGCGCCTCCATTTGCTGACAGAGAACCTTGCCGCTGAGCCTCCACCTTTAATGAGCCGTGGAGCGCCTGGAAGAATGCTGACGGGCCAATCACGGGTGGCTCTGAACTGGACGTCACCAACTGGCACCTCGCACCAT
>OMNZ01017576.1:0-10483 GCA_900303255.1 Lesueurigobius sanzi
CCTACAACACCCGCCTCCCCCGCTCACTGAATGGTCCAACGCAATTCAACCGATGTTAACGCAGCCACTGAGATCAGACCCAGACGTACATGTAGGGAAAATGATAATTGACCGGAGTTTACGGATGGCTAAGGCCAGGCTAAGGTTCTTTACACAAACAGCAAAATATATCATCTACAAATCTACTTTTCGGCATCAGATACCGGAAATAACTCCTTGATATTATATTATATATATATTATATTATATTCTATTAACCTTATTCAGTCCCGCCCACTTTTGTTGTAAAAGCATTTCCTGTTTTTATTAGCGCTTCCTGTGAGCTGGGATTCCCACTGTTGTGAATGTAAGAGAGTGAAGAAAATAAAATGGGAATGAACAAAAAACTCACGAAAAAAACGAATTGTCTGTGAGGAACTCTAAAGGACCAAAGCTGATGGATATATTTACACAGCGGTTTGTTGTAAATGCTACATGTTTCACCAATAACAAAAATCAAAGCCAATATCAGCTCAAGTCAGACAAGCAGTTTTACCATAAACACAATATGGCCGCCCCCATCGCAACTTCCTGAATAAGGTGAATAGGTCATCTTGACACTTCTTTGATATCATTATTTCCACGTAATCTAAATACTAATTACTAGTTACTTTGGTACCAAAAAAGGATGAAGCAACAATAGTGAAGTGCTAATCCTGACGTTTTCAGGTTAACACAAAAACTGTATCATAAAATAAATGTCCAGCAGCTCCTTCGACTCTTGCACAGGGTTAATATTAAAATCATTACAACACAGTAGTTAATAAAACAGAAAATATTTGTTATCAGGGCAGACGCATCATAAATCTTTAATATGAAGTGTTTAGCCGTTCATAGAGACTTAATTTGATACAATCCAAGGTTGTAGTTTGTCTATAGAACTGTGAGGAATTTTGAGGCAGCTTCTTATGTTTCAATATTGCTTAGTTTTTGACAAATTAGTCCTAACAAGCTAACTTTCTAACTTTAAAACATTAACTGTCCGCTCTGTGAATCTTCTACAGCAACAAATCTCTTTATTTGCTTCTTTTATATCAGACTAATATATAAAACACATTTTTTCAGTCGTAAATGTGAAGATCTCAGTCGATGTTTCCACATTCATCTCAATGGGATGGAGAGACAGAGAGGAAGGAGAAAGAGAGACACAGAGGAAGCAGAGAGAGAGGAAGGACAGGGAGAGGAAGGAGAGAGACAGAGAGTCAGGAAGGAGAGGGCGAGAGGGAGGAGAGAGACAGAGAGAGGGGAAGAAGAGAGATAGGAAGAAGAGAGAGACAGAGAGATGGAGGGAGAGAGGATGAAAGAAGAGACAGACAGACAACAGTTGGTGTAAAATATTTTTAATCTTTCACCATATTTATACAAAAATATAATGCAAATCAAGGTGAAAGTATCTAAGTATTCAGAATACAGTACACTGATTGGGCAAAGTAACTGAATACGTTCCAAAATACATTTTAAGACAAGTATTCAGTATTCTGTAACTGAATACAATTTCAAAGTATTCTCCCCAACACTGTTCACATGGCTGTAAGTATGAAAGGGGCTGACTGGGCATTTACTGAGAGAGCCCAATATGAAGGGGGCCCCACAAAAAAAAAATATTATTCTCCCTTAAAAATGAACGCTTTTGGTAACATCAAAAGGACCAGATGGAAATATAATGTATTTTCTAAAATGCACCTGGATGCAGGAGATCACACCTGGCTCACCCCATGTCAAAAAGTTGCACTTCTGACAATATATCTGATGTCTGCAACCTTTTTGTAAGTGCTTAAAAAAAATAATAATTTAAAATCGAATCAAAACTCAATTCAGACATTTTTTTAGGCCAAATCGTCCAGCCCTAGATACAAATTCTTGACCTAGATGAGAGATAATAGACTATGCAGCTATCTGAAAATAGAATAGGGGCACTCTCATTGCTCTTGAAATAATACATAAGCATTTATAAATTAGATAAAGTAAAAAAAAAAGTTATTCCATTGGTCTTTTTTGTACTTGGCAAGGCAGAATTACTCAAATTAAAACCAAGTATTCTTATTTCTTTAGCCCAGTGATTTTGCCTCATCAATTTAACATTTTCAAAATCAGAATGTGACATCTACTGATCTCTGGAGCTGACGTTTCGTTCAAACCAGATTTGGACAAAAGTTTTAGGCAGACCGCTCTAACCACCGAGCCACCGCTGTCAAAAGCCCCTTTCTCGTCAGGAGGACCACACTTTATATTATTTTTCCCGCTCGGGCGCCTTCATCAAAGAGAAATCCCACTTCTTGCATACAATCAGCCGTTTCCATGGAGACGCGCCCATTCAGATCCGATGCCCGTGATTGTCTGGAGCCCGCACACCTATTCCCTCTGAGCCGATTTACGCGCTATTCATGTTACGACGCTACAGTTACCAAAACCGTGAGGATCAGGCTAATGCTAGAGCTGTGGCTACGGTTGTTAAAGAGGCACAGACCAATGGGGAAAAATATACTATATATATATAATTAAATAGTGCTGCAGCCTGTTCTGGCCTTTGGAGGCACAACACAAGCTTTATTGTTCCCGGGGGACAGTCACTGCTGGTTTACAACAAACAAACGGAGCAGACTTGAATAATATTAAGCTTTAAAAGGTCCTGGACATGGGCTGACAAAACTTCTGGATCAGCAATTACCGATGTGACTGGGTTTATACAAGGCATTTATAGAAGAAACACACAGCCTGGACAAGACAAAAGGTTGCCACCTGGATTTAACTTTTCAAATAGAGCTGGGGTTACTGCTTTTGTCAGTATGCAGCCAAGATTGTGTAAATGGTACGAGGAATCGAGTGAAGGATCTCAGTCGTCCAGGAAATCTTTATTGTAGTGAGGCTTGAATCGTCGACTGGACTGTGTTGATTGAGTTTGAGTTTAAGGACGTTGCGACCGCTCCAACCACAAACCGGCAGTGTTGGGGAGTAACTAAATACATGTATTTAAAATACGCATTCAGAATACTCATTTTGAGTAACTGTATTCAGGTACAAATACTCTCTCATTTGAGGGTATTTCGAATACAGTTACTTTTCAAATACCAAAGGAATACAGAGAGGGAGAGAGGACAGAGACAGACGGAGAGGAAGGAGAGAGAGAGAAGGAGAGAGACTGAAGGAGAGAGACTAGAGAGAGGGGAAGGAGATAGGCAGAGGAAGGAGAGAGAAAAAGAAAGAGAGAGAGAGAGAGAGAGGAAGAAGAGATAGAGGCAGGAGAGAAAAGGAGAGAGACACAGAGAGAGGGAGGAAGGAGAGAGACAGAGAGGGGAAGGAGATAGGGAGGAAGAGAGGGAGAGAGAGATAAAAAAGAGAGAGAGAGGAAGGAGAAAGAGAACAAAGAGAGACAGAGAGAGAGGGAGGAAGAGGGAGAGAGAGATAAAGAAAGTGAGAGGGAGGAAGTATTCAGAGTACAGTACACTGATTGGGCAAAGTAACTGAATACGTTACAAAATACATTTTAAGACAAGTATTCAGTATTCTCCCCAACACTGCAAATCGGGGACATTCAACATGTTGGATTATTTTGGCCCGATTTCCCCTTGTGTGTGGTGTGCCCCAAGCACACAGCCTGTTGACTGTGGCGTGTAGCCAATCAGAAAGTAAGATGAGGAGGCGGCGAGGAAGGATGGAGCGAAATCCCAAATCAAAACAGTTGTCATGGCGCAGCAGAAAGCCCGGTGGACGTCGGAGATGGAGGACCAACTTGTCCACGTGTGGCAACAACGTGAATGTTTATACAATGTTTTCTGTTAAAAACAAACTACAAAGTCGCTGCTGCATCTTCTTCGTCATGTTTGTTTACTCTGAAGTCATGTTTGATCTTGAGAGGATTTGCAAGATTTCCTGTTGACCTGGGAATGTTGAGTGTAATGGGTTTGTGTGTGATGGCTGTATACCCCACACTGTACGACCAAAACTGTTATGGCCACAATTTTTTATCACCATGTGTGCGCTCTGTCATATTTGGAAAATCAATTTTAAAATCTTGCCGTGTGAACCAGTCATTACTGGTGAACACAGTAGGGAGAAGAGCCTTCAGCTGCCAAGCTCCAGTTTTATGGAATCAACTTCCATCTCACGTTAAAGAAGCAGACACAGTCTCCAGTTTTAGGCTCAAAACACTCCTTTTCGAAATAGCCTGGTCAGGTCAGCGAGGTACAGCACTAAACCTACAGCATAAGCAAGGCTGCTATAGGAGCAATAATGCACTGAGCTCTATCCTCTTGTTCTTCGCTCTGTATAAACTATGTAACAATATTTATTTTACCTTTAGTCTGTTCATTTCTATTCACACGGTGTCTCCTTTTCTGTCTGTTTCAGATCCTGAACGCTGGCTGTTCCATATCCAGTGATAACTGAAGGACTGGGAAACAACAGCTGCAGGTCCGACTGGATTTAGCTAGTGACTGCAGTCGACCTTGGGACAATCTATAACCCGTTGGTCCATGGGAGTGGATCTCTCCCCATTGTGGTTCTCCTCAAGGTTTCTCCATTTTCCTTGCTATGGAGAATCTAATGATGGGGGATACTCAAGGCTTGTTGTTGAGTTTTTGGAGGAAAGACAGTTTGAAAGAATTGTGTACTTTTTTTCTATTGGGCTGTTGAACAGAGCCATATAGATTAAGCACATGTAGCGCGCTAGGCTCAATCAACGGGATGGGCATATGTGTGGACAATAGACATTATGGATTGTTTTATTGCTATTTTATATTTAATTGTATCTTTGTATGCATTTTAATTGGTTTGTTATGTACACTGTCTGCAGCATGGGTGAATAGCCCAAGACAAATATCCCATATCTGGGACAATAAAGTTTATCGTATCGTATCGTAACATGTTTGGTGTTTAATCTCTTAATCTATAATGATATTTCTCAAAATCATCCTGGGGGCAACGATGGGAAGCACATTTTACAACTTTAACAAAGCGATACTATCATTGAAATGTAAACAACAACCAGTCTGCTAGTTCATGACCAATAAAAAGGCTTATCCTTTGATGCACAACTGCCTTTTTTCCACAAATGCTCTTACAACATATTGAAGGACACAACACATTTATTTCATAGGGCCTTCAATGCTGGTGAACAGTGAGTTTTATCTTATGTACCGGATGGAGCTGAATATTAGGCTAGTGAGTGGTCAAAATATATCGACTAATCAGTGCACGCTTTACACCATGGCCCATCTTTGAAACACCTTCTCTCTATCGCCTTTTAAAGAGGCCATTTTGTTTGTGCAGCTCTCAGTCGGAGGGACGTGGAGCGTGAACAGAGCAGAATTTAAATGTTGATGCTCGAGCTGCGCCTCTCCCCGGATGAATAATAATAATACCACTTTATTATCGCGCGGTTTTATCTCATCGAGGTCGTCCATGTGTGAAGTGTCTGTCTCAAAGCTCCTCACTTACGCTTCAGCGAAACACAAATGACGGCGACAACGGAGGCTGGTGTTTCCTATTAAGGCCAGACACTGCAGGCGAAGAGGAAAACGGATATATACGTTTAGATCTATTTGGAACTTTACCTGTGGAGTATAAAAGCAGAAAAAGCAAGGCACTCTCTCAAAGATTAATGCCTTTATTCTTTATGGCCTGTCTATAATAGACTTGGCATAAGGGGAAAAAAAATTGTTTTTGTCAGTGGTTTCGCTAGGGATCATTTACTCAATCTGTTGTGAGCCATTTTTATCCTTCATTAATTAATCTCTCATTACATACCTATTATGTAGCTATGTAACAAAACACAGAGATAACAGGATAAATGATGCATGAATTGCCTACTGTTGGCGACAAAAGCTAAATAATGAATAAAGCTGGGTTTAAATGAAGGGTTTTTCTTTAATTTACATATTAGATACAAGTGAATCTTGTTTAGTTTTTAAATTAACAACGTATTAAGTGTTGCCATGTTTTTGGGGTTCAAAGCTCAATAAACCAGGGAAGAATTATATATTGAAAAACCTTTCTGAAGCAAACTTTCAAATCTTTTTTGTTGTTGTCTGTAAATACCATTTTGATCAGTGCAGATGCCATTGTTAATGTAAGAACAATGCATTTTTAGAACTTACTACAATTTACCATATGAATTTATGAAAAACGGGCAATAATTGAACTCCATATTGGGATAATTGGACAAAGAGTCTAAACTTTACATTTGAGGTGGAGCAGAGGGCAGCTGAAAACAGATTTCTAGTCTTAGTTTATGGCTAATTTCTCTGTAATTCCCGGGCCGATCCACACAACAAACAAAAACTGCCACAAAGTTCAACTGGGGGGGCCTCAAAGGTATTTCAGAGAGGTGTCCAAAAGTTGTCCATGCATCATTCATCTTAAAATAAAAATATTTTCAAATGAACTTCACAAGCATTTGTTTAATTAGAATCAATATTTGAGAGTACTGTGTACATTCACTCCTATTTGTATTTAATATCTAAATGAAGAGTTCGGCCAGTAGAAAGCACTTTCAGCCATACGAATAATATGGCAGGTTTGTGAATCCAATCACTATCAAATAAAGACCAAGTACAATTTGTCAATTTTCTTTTTGGAAATTTGTCTCAAAAACTGTTTCTCTCCCATGGAATTCCAACTGAAATAGGATTCTATAGCATGAATGTATCCTCCAGCCATCCATCCATTTTCTTCCGCTTTATCCGGGGACGGGTCGCGGAGGCAGAGATGCCCAGACTTCCCGATCCACACACACCTCATTCAGCTCTTTCTGGGGGATCCCAAGGCGTTCCCAGGCCAGCTGAAAGACCTGGTCTTTCCAGCATGTCCTGGGTCTTCCCCGGGGCCTCCTCCCAGTGGGACGTGCCTGGAACACCTCTCGAGGAGGCGACCAGGAGGCATCCGAAACAGATGCCCGAGCCACCTCAGCTGGCTCCTTTCGACGTGGAGGAGTAGCGGCTCTGTTCCGAGCTCCTCCCGGGTGACTGAGCTCCTCACCCTAACTCTAAGGGTGCGCCCAGTAACCTGTTTAACCCAAAATATTGTATCTTCTGAATGGTGAAAGTCCTTCAAAATGGCACCCATAATGTGAAAAAGTCAAGTGGCAGAAACCCATCAATACAACATGTTGACAAGCAGTACTTTTTCCACATAAATCCATACAAAACTCTACTACATATTCATTTTCCTCCACCACATTGCCTCCACATTTCTCAAAGCCTCGTCGCGAACATCGCAGCAGCCAGAGTCTCTCCTCCTCCATCCATCACGTTACTTTTTAATAAAAAATTAATAAAAAGACCTCAGACTGTGCCTAAAAATTCCCCCGCGTGCTCATCTGTCCATCACGAGATTAATAACGGCGTCCAAACCACCAGCGAAAGCAGCAGCCTCCTCAAACATTCTCACTGTTTTCCCACCGAGGCCTGTCTCCGCGCACGCAAAACTCCACTTATCACATCCAATACCCAGGCTACCAAGGCCCCCCGAGCACTTTTTATTGCAAATGTATCAATCCAGGACGCACAAATGATGTTTCGCGAGGCCCTAAGTGCTGTCTACGGGCAATAATGAGTGTGTGTTTGACGAATACTCTGGAATTTGCATGTAAAAGCCATTGGCCAAACGGAGAAATAAACTGAGCTATTGGAGATTGCGAGTCCTTCTTCTGCTTTCCCAGCCGCGGTTTAGTCTGAATTCCAAGTCTTTTAGAGTTGGTTAAGTGCATATGACAAGTTTTCATGTTTTTCTAACACTTGCTTTGGTGGGATAACGCCAGCGGTAAGTATTAATCATAGTTTTACACCAGTGAAGTGGCGATTTTATGAGGAAAAAGTTGAGAGGGAAAGTGGAAATTGTAGTTTGAAATGCATTTGACATGAGAAGAGGATAATTCTGTCTGTAAGAAGAGAACTGGGACACACTCATGGTTGTTGTGTTCGACATGGATGCTTAAAGGCACTATACCTGTTTTTTAAATTACAAACAATGAAAGTGGGAGTGAGTAAATTCAATTAATAGTTGTGGTTCAAAAACATTCCTAACTTTCCTAGCACAATTCTAAAATCCAATTTCTTCATGCAAATTTCACAACTTGCGGGGTCACCTTTTAGGGTCACTTTCATAGAAATGCAAGAAAAGTAGCCTGTAAACTCTTGAAATGGGTTAAAGTGCTTCATATTTAGATGCACAGTATTATTTCCACACATAATCTTTAGTTTACAATATACTAAAGGGGGCCAAAACAAATGTCATTCCTCTTCTAGGTAAAAATCAGGTATAGTGCCTTTAAGGTAAAAAATAAACATCACAAAAACTTGGAACCATGGAAAAATAGGTAACTTCAGATTATTGAGTTGAGCCTGTTAACATCTAAAAATATGGTAAATGTCAACAATTCCTGGAATACATATTTTAAGTACACAGCATTTTAAACCAGGATAATAATTCTTCCAATTGTCTACCAAACACTGGAAATTGAGGCCTACATAGTTACTTCTAGAGATGGGCATGAGTCACATGACTTTTTCCTGTTATGGACACTATTTTGAAGACTTTTCAGCTTTGGGCGGCACGGTAGCACAGTGGTCAGACGGAGCCTTTCTCTGTGGAGTTTGTATGTTCTCCTCGTGTCTGCGTAGGTTTTCTCTGGGTGCTCTGGTTTCACCTACCACTAAAAACATGTACAAAATAAGGCTGAGTGAGTTCTTGAGTGTAAATGTGGGACAATGGTTGGAAATTAGCCCAAGGCTACAATTTGCATGTACACACATGCAGATTGTAGCCATATATATATAATATTTGTTTTGAGGCCCATCTGTAAGAGCGTAGGTTCTTCTGTCGTATGTCCTCAGACGGTCCGCTCTGTTGATGCCAGACATTCCAGGGTGTTATTATCAAGGTCATTAAGACTTTGGGTGCCATTTGCTGGCCAGTATTTTGGGCAACTGGTCAGTAGTGGGCCACGGTTTGTGATGGATCCCCACATTCGCACTGGGCACTCTGCAGCATAGCAGTGTCCAATTTCCACTGGTCCCTCCATTTGGTTTTGACCCAGGTGGACTGGTGAACAGGTGGACAGGTGGAGGGAGTAGGTTGATTATGTATAAAATCCAAGTGACCAAAGTGGCTGGTGAAACTAAATGTATTACTATCCAAAAAGAAAATCTACAGCATTTGGCTCGTTGGCTTGTGTTAATGACAAACCCACTTGGTGTCTGTACACACCATTTAGAAAATAGCTTTTACAGGTCAAATTTGATACATTTTAATGCCAAAATACTATATTTTTAAAGCCACAAACAACCAAAATCCCATAGGATTCCATGCAGTATTACAGACATCTTTCTGAAGTCGCCACTAGAGGGTGGCATCGCAGCAATGTCAGCATCTCCCATGAGGACCAAAGAGAAATGCCATCCTCTTCCAATGATTTGGACACAACTGTTATGTTTTTGAAGCTGCAATGTAGTAAATAACTACTTACTGTAGAAGAAGAAGAAGAGCTTTATTTATATAGCGCAGGAGTCGGGAACCTATGGCTCGCGAGCCACATGTGGCTCTTTTGATGACTGCATCTGGCTCTCAGATAATAACTGCCCACGATGGACAACTCAGTTAAGGGTTTCATCCCCCACTGAACCCTTAAATTTGCTAAAGTGTACTATAACCAGGCGTCTCATTGATGAAGCACCTGCTTGTTATTCGCGCTCAGACCTCGCCACATTTCACTCTAAAGCAGAGCTGTTATCAGCTGTTTGTCCAAAAGTGTCTGTCAGGTCCAATGTGCGTCTCCAAGTGCTGCGTAAAAGCGATCTACTCCACAGTGTGTCAGTGTCACTTTCTCTGTGTGGTTCATGTGGCGTAGATCGAGGACAGTGATAACATGAACGTTTATATCGCCGCGACTGCTTATCATATGAAAATCCAGCGATGAATCGCAATGGAGGTCTGCGCTACCACCTGGATCCAATTTATGATAGCTTACTGAGACCAAAACCAATTGGCAATAACAACCTCAGAGCGAAACCTACTCGTTGTCATGTAAATGAGCCTGTACTCCTGGGAGCAGCAGGGCCATAAGCAGTATCAACGACTTAGAGAGGAGCTCAGGGGAGACAATGGACCATCGTTAGGTACTTTACCTTTAGCATTAAGAGAGGAGGGGCTCAGAGGCTGACTCCTCCTGCTGGTTCACTAGCTTTATAAACCCACTTCGTGCTCCAGGCCTTCAGTAGCTGATGACGATCTTTGGAGTAAGATCGAAACGTCCTACATTTCAACTACAGAGTACAGATGAAGACTGAAGAATTTTTGCCTACGATGCTTATCATATAGTTTGCGTTATGGTTTGGAACAGGGAGTGCGCGCTCCTCCTGTTCACAGGTAAATCTACTCCCCCCTGATCTCATTCACATCATGTGACTGCACTGAAGTGCGTAGAACAGACATGGCCAGTGATACATTA
>OMNZ01017577.1:0-15271 GCA_900303255.1 Lesueurigobius sanzi
GACCTGGTTTAGCTGTGGTTTAGTCCTGGTTTAGACCTGGTTTAGCTGTGGTTTAGACCTGGTTTAGCTGTGGTTTATTCCTGGTTTAGGGACTGGTTTAGCTGTGATTTAGACCTGGTTTAGCTGTGGTTTAGTCCCGGTTTAGACCTGGTTTAGCTGTGGTTTAGACCTGGTTTAGCTGTGGTTTAGTCCTGGTTTAGTCCTGGTTTAGCTGTGGTTTACTCCTGGTTTAGCTGTGGTTTACTCCTGATTTAGCTGTGGTTTAGTGCTTGTTTAGACCTGGTTTAGAGCTGGTTTAGTCCTGGTTTAGATTCAAATAATAAAAAAAAATCCTCTTCCTCAATCCTCTAAGCTCATCAGCTACTGAAGCCTGGAGCACACTGTGGGTTTATAAAACATTTGAGGACAGTGAGGTCAGGGTCTTATCGAAAGAAAGTAAATACTTGGAGAGAGGAGTCAAAGAAGCCATTTTTGTGAAAAAGGAAAATCCAGCGATGAATCGCAATGGAGGTCTACGTTACCAGCTGGATCCGATTTATGAAGCTTACTGAGACACAAACCGATTGGCAATAACAACCTCAGAGCGAAACCGACTCGTTGTCATGTAAATGAGCCTGTACTCCTGGGAGCAGCAGGGCCATAGGCAAGTATCAACGACTTAGAGAGTAGCTCAGGGGAGACAATGGACCCTCGTTAAGTACTTTACTTTTAGCACTAAGAGAGGAGGGGCCTAGAGGCTGACTCCTCCTGCTGGTTCACTGGATTTATAAACCCACAGCGTGCTCCAGGCTTCAGTAGCTGATGACGATCTTCGGAGTAAGATCGAAACGTCCTACACTTCAACTACAGAGTACAGATGAAGACTGAAGAATTTTTGCCTATTTTAAAACATTGTTCCTCAGCTGGTGGAACGATCCCAAATGAGGGATGTGGGACATAAAATGACAGCAGATAAATTGTTTTGATTGAGTTTTTGAAAGTCCGCCTTTAACCCCAATACAATAGATTTATATAATTCTGTCAGGAAACGCCCTTCTGCAGTGGTTTTCAAACTATTCACACCACCTCATAAAAACATTTGACATTCAAGTACCACCCCCCACCAAATCAGGACTGAACTGTGTCGAAAATGGGCCTACATTTGACTAAATTTTGCCCAAACTCGGTGTATGCCATGTCTATGCCATGCCATGTTATAAACCCTATTTATAAAAAGGCTCCACATTTGAAGTTGAGTTGAATATAGTCATTTTATTTTGGCTGCAGCTTGGGTCCCAAAAGTGATACTAGTTGAGTAGCACTGGTTTAGAATCTACTTCACACCACTTCTGTATACATTTTACTGGATAAAACAAAACAAAACCATTCCATGAAACCAGTGCTTAATTTGTAAATCCAGATTTTCAGGAACACTTGTGTACTGGGTGGATTTTATGGTGGAACAGCCCAAAATAATTGCATATTTAAAAGTTGTTGGAGTATTTCATTTCCCGGGTCCAATAAAGCTCAAAATTCCGATTTCCCGGAATGCGTTCCCCCAAAAACCGGATGAAATTAAGCACTGCATTAAACTCCATGTTACTCCATTTTACTTTCTGAACGCTTGGTGCATCTTTTCATCTTCATTTTGAGTAGACTATTCCCACAGAATGGCATCCCACACTATTTTACTGGCAACGAGTTGACAGTTGGCACAACAGTCACCAGTCAACAACACGGTATTTGTCTGTTCTGGAGAAAGGGGTGTCATCTTGATCTTTTTAATTTGTCTGAACCCATGTGCACCACTCCACTTCTGCTGAATCTAATCATTGTCTTGATCTCTGTCTTGAAACGCCCATTGCGTGGAGTTTTGCCAAAGGCGTGTTGTAATAATGCAGGTGTGCTGAGGAATATTTTATTTTGAGTGTGACCTCCTGCATGCGGGACACGGAGGAGTCTTGCTCTGTCGCTGGAATTTCTGCTGAAAACCAAAAGATGTAGCGGAAATGTTGACCCCTTTTGCTGCAGGCATTTGTATATTAATTGATCTTATACTTTGGCCCTTTGCAGCTCACTAATGTGTGAAGGAAATACTAAACTGTGAATTCTGGAGTTAGACTGGGCACACTGGCGTTTATTTCCTATTCTTAGACTTTTCTTCTAATAGTTGACTGGAATTTGTTTTGTCGTCCTTCCCTATATTGCAAATTCAAACATTTGTGGAAATAATACTGTGTATCTAAATATAGCATTTGTGTCAATTTGATGAGCTTGCAGCCTGGTTTTCTCACTTTTCTGTGACAGTGACTCTAAAAAGTGGCCCTGCAAGTTGAGAAATGTGCTTATAAACTCATCTCTGTGAAGAAATTGAATGTTAAAAATGTGTTAAGGAAGACAGCAATGAGTTTTGGCCACAACTAAATTGTTTGTGATGAAAAAATCAGGTATAGTCCCTTTTAACTTTCCTAATACATATCTAATATCTCAATTCTTCACATTGTTCTTCACATCGATGAGTCTATACAAGTGTTTCACAACTTTCAGGGTCACGGTCACAGAAATGCTAAGAAACACTAGCTGCAAGCTCATGAAATTGATACGAATATTTCATATTATTTGTAAATAATATGTACAGAGATTACTGCAGTGAAGGAAACAAGATTGACTTTCGTTCTTCTAGAAAAAAAAAAAACAGGTGTATGGCCTTTTAAGTAGGCAAAGATTCTCCAGTCTTCATCTGTGCTCTGTAGTAGAAGTGTATGACTTTTCACTCTTTATCCAAAAAGTTGTCAGCGCTGAGCAGTAATTAGGTGTGAATAGGTTGGGTGTTTTTCCAACCTTTAGAACCAAGAGAGGTGGGACTTAAAGGGGCACTATGCAACTTTTTAAGTGAAAAATAAATTACTTTTATTTGTGTACTGTATATTTGACCTTTTAGTGATCCAGTGGCTGTATGGGTGCAGCAAGGCACCTTTACCCCTCTATGATGCTCCAGGATCAAATGTTTTCAGGGTTTCTGGTCCGTTTCTATGAAATCCCTAAAAACAATAGATCCTGGAGCATCATTGAAGCCGCTGTGATAGAAAGTAAAGGTGCCTTGCTGCACCCATACAGCCACTGGGCCACTAAAAGGTCAAATATGCACAAATATCAGGAATTTATTTCTCACTTAAAAAAAGTTGCATAGTGCTCCTTTAAGAGGTTAACTCGTCCAACTGGTTTCTCCTTAAGATACCCATAAGTGTGCCAAGTCCACTCATTTGTTGCCAATTTTTGGATAAAGAACGAAACGTCCTACACTTCAACTACAGAGCACAGATGAAGACTGAAGAATCTTTGCCTACGATGGACAACTCCTGCACGACTGAGAACCTACACAGACCTTTTAAGTATTCAAATAAATTGCTATGATGATTTAAAAGAAATAATGAATGAATAAATACACAAATCAGTGATTCTTGACAAGTGGGACTAAACCGGTTTCTGAAATCAAATAAAAAAAACTTACTAATATGAGTTGTATGTTTTTGAAGGTTGAAGTGTGAGCTATAAAAACATGTAAAGGAACAAGTTCCAAATGAAAAGATATTTTTGATAGTTTACCATGTTTTCAATTTGAAGCCAATTTATGTCACCTCCGTCAGACACTTAGGAGCAGGTCATTTGTACATAACAATAATGTTATGATGCACATTACAAAGTATTAGGCAGCTACTGTTACATGTAATTATATTCAAAATGGCAACATACTTTTTATTATTATACAGCTCTGAAAACTCATGTTAAAAATCTGAATTTAGAAACACAATTTTTAATTTTAATCTACGAAAAACAACATCTGAAATGTTTTTCTCCAAAAACGTGATTTGACATTCACTTCAATTATTGTTTTGTGCATTGAAACCGTTTCTTTTTTTATTTAATATGAGCATTTTCACAATTTTTAAGTTTTTGTTTTTACTTTTTGGAGCGGATGCAAATTTTGGTTAGTAGGACAAAAATAACAGTGAACTTCAAACATACACTATACATTTGATTATTATTATTATTTTCAAAAATCGAATTTAAATATGACAACATACAATGGTATAGAGATTTTTTCATAAATTACACAGAAGAATCAGTGAAATAAACAAATAATAGCCTATTTTCCACAATTAAACTTGATATAATTATCTAACTAACTATTAAGGCATTGTCCTACTTTGATTTCCTGCTGTTGAACTTTATCAAACTTCCTCTGAATTTAGAAAGCATGTTTTTTAGGCTCAACATTTCCTCGCCCTCCTCCAGTGAAACTCCTCGCACCCCGACTGCATGCGTTTCTGTCAGACCCCGCCCCCAATGGCCGTGTCCCCGCCCCCGCTCCCTCCCTCGCTGTTTGTATCCTCGGTCTGTCACAGCGGCAGCAGTGTCTCCCCCTCTCCCCGCCGCGTGCGCTCCACAGCCCCGTGCTTCTCGTCTCCTTGAACCGCCGCTGCCACCTCTCCAAAACATGGACCAGGAGGGGCGCGTCGCTCCTGTCCCCGCGCGCCCTTTCGTCCGCTGAGTGGTGGGTCTACTACGGTCACGTCTAGCCTCCGAGCGCAAGGCAGGCATAGTTTTTTTTTTTTTTTGTGTGTGTGTTCTCTAGACTCAAAGGAGAAGAATAAGCGGAGTGACTGCCAGCCCAAGCAGCAGACGGAGGAGGTCGCAGAGACGCTATCGGCTCTGAGCACTTTCAGGATACCCGTGCGTTATTGTGTGCGCCCTTCATCATCATCATCATCATGGCGAGTGACTCTCCAGCGCGCAGTCTGGATGAGATTGACCTATCCGCCTTAAGAGTAAGTCCTTTTTGAATTTATTCCTTGTCCCCCTCCTTCCATTGCACCTGCCACAGAGCTTCCCCGTTAACTGCACCCGGCTTTCTTGCACGAGGCGATGTATGTGGGAGCCAGCCAGGGGCCCCCTAAATGTGTTAAATAATTGACCAAATTACATATAACATTGACTAATCTGACAGCTGGCTGTATAGAGAGCATGCACCCCAATAATGAGTCAATGAGAGAGGGATGAGGCAGAATGGAGCTCTGAATCTTGCTGACCTGAAAAGGGGGATTTTGAACGGGTCAGCCTTTTGTAGCATCTTTGCAGTCATAGATTTCCCCGTCTTTCTTCCAATTTTCTTTACTCTCAGTCTTCTCATTCTTTAATTAAATGCTTGAAATGCCCTCCGCTGCAACACAACTCCATTCTTTTGTTCGCCCAGTGTTGCTGGAAGGTAGTCTGAATACCCACACAGTCAGACAGCAGATGAAACCACCAGTGTTTTTCGCATCACTGGGCACAAATGCATGTGGAGCGCCTGCTTCTCTCTTCCCCTGTGTGGGCGGCTTGATAGTCTGTAAGTGAAAGATGCTTGCCTTGCACGTGTGTGGCTGTGAAGAACTGATTGTTGCTTTTGAGAAAGATAAACTACTTTGCCGGGTTTGTTATCGCACGATTCTGGGGAAATTGAAAGCAACGAGGCCTATTTTCTTTGTTTTTCCCAATAGGTCTATGTCCTTTAGGTCTCGCCACATGTTGTGTCAAGTCTTCTAGTCGCACTGCATCTGTCCTTGTCTAGCCCCTGATCTGTCTGTACCTGGCACGCTTGCATGTTATCCTAATCTCGACAGCCTCGCCTCTTACACCAGCGGAGCGCACATCACAGGGAAGGAGTTGTTGACATAAAATGCTGCTCTGCACATGTGCACCGAATTGAGTTCCATGTGGAGAATTTAAAGGAATTGGAAAGGCTACAAGAGATCCCAACGTAGATTTGGTTTGTTGCAACAAACATATGCCTTTGCTCCATTAGTGTTCAGGAGAAGCTATTTTCGAAGAAGAAGTTTGATAATCATGTTAAATCCTGGACCTGCATGTCGGAGTGGCGCGTAAGACTAAATTGCTATTACGTAGTTGGTTAGTTGTAGTAGTGAGTGTATGTGTATTTAGTTGAGGAAAACTTCAAGAACTGGAAAAGGGCAGAAACGATGGAGACTAATTTAGATCAAGTTAAATCCTGAAGTGTTTAGTCACAGCGTGGTCAAACACTAATGTAATAATACTTCATTGGTTTGTCATAGTATCTGAGTTGTCTTTCTTCATATAACTTCCCTTTGGTATCAGAACTCCACAATATATCCAAGGGCTGCACAATATACTGTATCACCAAAAAAGCATAGAAAGAAGCTGCTACTATATTGCAAAATCATTTAGCCTGAAACAAAAAATGGACGGAACCTTTAATTGTGGAAAAGTTTGGATTTAGTTCGGGTGACCGGGCAGTTCCAGTTTGAGCCCTCTGTCCCATGTAGGGATATCAAGATTATTGAGGATTGTAGGACTCGAGGTAAATCGTTTTTCAATGGGCTGTAGTGAGTAAGGCTGATGCTGAAATGTCCCCCGGTGTCCCACCAAAAACACATTAAGTCAGTGGTTGAATAATCCAATGTACAGAGAGAAAGTCTTGTCCATCTTTGCACGATGATAGCATAACATCACCAAAGGAAGAGTCCCATAAGAACCATGTGCTGAACCTGCAAGCGCATGGACATCAGCTGTCCATAGTTTGTTTTCTTTTTTCCACAAGCTGAATGTTCAATAACCATTAAATGAATATAAAAATATACATACATTTCCTTGTTTTTTCGTGTGTGAAAGTTTGAATTGTATATTTTGTAAGATTTTGAGAAATTCTCTGTTTTGTCTCGAATAATCCTGAATAATTGTAAAATTGCAATATTTTTTCTCACAATAATCATGACTTTAGAAAATTTAGACATCCCTAGTTCCATGTCCCTCTGGAAATCCATCCGCAAAACCACTGATTTGTTCCAGTTTTACACCATCTCTGTCCCGTCTTTTTCAGCCATGTCTGAAGCAGCATTTTTTTTCACTTTTGAAGCTTTGTGGACCAAACACACAGTTTTCATAAGAAGTGAACCCAAACAAATTCACAAATTCACATTGCGTCCCAGTTTTTTCAGGAGAAGTTCTGGTCACCCTTTGTAATTCCACTCATTTAGTTCAAATTTTGGCCTCGTTTTTGTCCTGACTGTTTTTGATACGTTTTATTTGGACAAAACTTACTTCCAATTTGCCTTGGATGAAATCGGGTGAGACAATAAATCACCAAATCACTGGGGTCTCCCTTTTCACCGAGACTGACACAGCGGCTGCTGGCTGCATCCGGCGGGGGACACGTTTTAACACAGTCTAGACGAAAATGCGTGGTCACAACAAGGCTGTTAACTAGTACCGGTCCCAAGCCTATTCAAATGAAGGACATCAAGTATTGTTCAAATTTCTGCTCGCTTGGTGACCGCTTTTGCTGAAGTAAATAGTATAATCTCTGTCCCAACTTGACTTTTCATGATGGCAGATAAAAAGCCTCAAAGTGTCTGCGGCGATCGCTGTAGCGGACAAAAGAATGCCCTTTTGTTCTGATGACTACACTCACAGCTCTGGACTTGCTGGACTTTTATTCCTACGAGCTGTCATTACCCCTGTACTTGTCTCAAACACGCATCGGCTTCCAGAGAATTGTCTTATGTAAGTGCACCGTCTGGTAAACATGTTGACACAGGAAATGGTGATGGTTAGCGCTGTGTTTAGGTGCTTTTGGTTTCTGTCACCTGCCCACATGCTCTCTCTCTCTCTCTCTCTCTGTGTGTGATGCATGTGCTGTGAACCGCTGGCCTGGCGAGACAGGAAGTAGGTCATCTGGCTGTGACGGTGCAGCACCATGGGGGAAGGGTGAGGGGGGGATGATACTGAAGTTATGATACTAGTATTTAGGAAAAAAAAAACAAAGAAACAAATTCCCATTGCTTCTCTATGGGTGACTTTGGAAAAACAACTTCTGCTTTTATATCAGATTTTCAAGTTGTATATAAAATTAAGATTTACTTCCCTGTGCATATTTTAAAACATGTCCTAGAGCATTAATATTTGAGAGAAGACTGAAATATTAACAGCAAAACTAACAGAATGCATTTAAGAACATGTTCTTAGATGTCTGTTTGGTTAGCAGACAGGATAGTTTTTGCTTAAAGGATAGTACATGACCTAAATAACGGCTTTGTGATGATCAAATTGCGATTATGATTTATCTTGGTTAGGATAAGACTTGTTATTGTTATCCCACAATTTACTGTATACTTGTCACTCGACTAAATCAACGATGGACTTTCAATGTCTACTATCGTTGCTATAAAACACACCTGAAGGAGAGTTTTCACAGATATTTTGATACAACTTCATCAGTCAAAATACCTTTTTCCCAAGCCTGGATAAATTGGACAAGAAAAAGGATCCAATCTCAAAATGCACAGCATTGCAATGACGTGCGACGACAAAACCATTCATACACCAAGAGAGCATTCTGTTTTGTGTTTTAGTTATACTCACAATTAGATTTGTGTTGTTTTAAAATCAAGATTTGATACAATTACACATTACACAGCATCAAGATTTAATGTGAGACAATGCAAATGAATAAGGACAAAACCTTCTTGCAATATCTGTATCGCAAGAAGTCACAAAATCTCGCAAATTCTTTTGTCTTCCATCTGACTGAGAGTTTAAAACATTTTTGCCAACACTCTCTAAAACCAAACATGCATCGAACTTAAAAATGTGCAGAAGTTCAGTTGTAGTTATAACTTTCCTAATTTAGTTACTTTTTTGGCCTTGGTTTGGTTCTGATTGACTGTTTTTGGAATCTTCCTTTCACACAATTTGCTTACAAAGATATTACAATGGTTTGTCTAAGTATCACAATAATATTATCATCATCGCGATATTACATCACTACCTCATGAAGCTCATTGAGGAAATGCCAATAATAAAGGGTGCATAAAAATATAAAACATATTTTGAATTTTTTCACCCTTTTTCTTCTTCTTACATAGTTCCATGTGTTCATTCATAGTGTAATGCCTTCAATGAGAACCATACAATGTTAATCATTTTGAAAATAAAGAAAAACCAATGCAAAAGAAGTGTTTCTAAACTTTAGACCAGTAGTGCAGTTCAGTGCAATGAGACAGAAGTATCTTACCCTCTAATTCAGTGTTTACCAACCAGGGGTACGGGGACCCTTGGGGGTACGCAAGAGCTTAGAAGGGGGTACTTGGAATAATTTCAGATACAAAATAAGATCAAATTGAATTGTATTTTTGATCTATTATGTTCAAAGAAAAGCTATTTAAAACATTTGACTGTAAAGAGTGAGAGTTTGAGAATATTTAGTAGCATTTTTACTGATTAATACAAGTCTTAGTGATTCACTTTCTAACTAATCATCAAAACCATCGAAGCAGGGGTTACTTGGAGTATAGATAAAAGACCCAAGGGGTACGCCAGACAAAAACGGTTCGGAACCACTGCTCTAATTGATTAAGCCATTGCATGTTCGTTTCTATTGCCATACTGTATTGTGTGGCCCATACACAGCCATACACCCGCCTTTGTCATGTCTTTGATGACGGGTTTGTGCACTTCTGTCCCGTTGCGGCATTTAAACTGCGATATTGTCCTTCCGTGACACAAAGACACGAGCTGCGCCGAATGGGAAGTGAAGAGAAGTGGCTTTCCGTGTTTGCTGTCTCGACACTTTTTCTTCTGCGTCTGTCTGCTGTGGCTCTCTCTGCGACATTCGCCGGTGTCATGCCTCAGCCCCTGCAGCTCCCGTCCACAAAGAGCGATGCTTCAGTCCGGCAGAAAAGGCCGAGGATGAGGGGGGGCGCGCGGCGTACATGGATGTCACTGTGGCTCATCTGTCTGCAGTGCTTTTGTCAATGGTCTTCTTTGATGCTTGTGGATAGTTACAGCCTGAGTCACTTGCCCTCACCACATTTGGAGAAGTAGAGAAAAGAAACCAGACAAGACCTATATACCACTGAGTTTCATTTCGGTGAGAGCCCAAGTCCCTCATTTCGCTGTGATTGCCGTCGTAAATGGAGAATGGGCTATTCATTTCGATTGCAAGGTTCGCTAAATAAGATATTTAAGGTGTAAAACTTGAAGGACTTTAATAATGCCCCATGCAGCCAGTGAAACTTTAACTTAAGCCTGTTATCAAGACGCTTAGTGGAAGATGTGGAATTACGATATTTGGTAACTGTCCTGGATGTTGCAATCATGACATACTTGCCCCTTGCCCCTCCACCATTAATGGATTTCATATCTAAATAAACTAACATTGGCGTAAACACCAGAGCATTGACCAGAGGAGACTGTAATGTGCAAAGGTGAAGGACTAAATTCAGTCGGATGGTAGTGTCGATCAGGGGCACACAGTCATGGAACTCTCTGCCAGCTCATGTCAGAAACTGTGGACATTACTCCACCTTTTAAAAGGTTCTTAAAAACTGGTTGAAAGCAACTAATCATGCAGCCACAGGTAGATTATCAACGTATTCTCTTGGACGTGTTATCTCACGTGTGACTGTCCTTGTAGAAACCTCCATGACTAGAGACCAAGAGAGGAGGGACTTGGAGGTTAACTCCTCCTTCTGGTTTGCTCTTAAGAGACCCACGAACGTAACTAAAATTCACCTGCAGTGTCTTGCCTTAAAAGATCCAAAGAAACATGGTTAAAATTGAAGTAAATCAGGAAATTCATGACTCAAACTGAACTTTCACACACTTTAAAGTTGCCATTCATTGTAAAAATGTATGAATCTCCATCAGATTAGGAAGATTTTTCGATATATTGTACCCCTTCTTGCAGTTTGGATGCGTCGCCTTTGTGGTAAAGATCATTTGTTGATGTATGGTGCTGTCGTACACGTGTATTTATCAGCCATTTTAGTGCCATAGTGTATTGCTTCTATACCAAATGAGCTCGGCGAGACATTTTGCTGCAGGCTATATGCCATCTATACCGCACTGTTGCACTGGTATTGATCGGTTTCGCTGGAGTTTGAAGCTTGCGTTTATTGTTGGCCTTTAATATTCGCAATGAAGCCGCAGCAGTAGCTTTAATCGTATTAAGCTTGCCAAATAATACATAATAACAGAACACATAGGCAATACTCTCACATATACATCTGAGAATGTTTTTTTTTTCACTTGAAGGGACTTGAAGGCATTTTTGATTCTCATGTTGTTGCTACTGAGACAGTCCAACAGAGACTGTATTTCCTGAGGATCCTAAGGAAAAATAACATCTGCCAGAGACTGCTGGTGTCCTTCTATAGGTGCTTGATCGAGAGCATCCTCACATACTGCATGTGTGTGTGGTACAGCTGCACGGGGGCTCAGAGGAAAGTGCTTCAGAAGATCATTAACACTGCTCAGAAGATCACTGGCTGCCCTCTCCTCTCTCTGACAGAGCTATACAGAAGGCCCAAACCATCATCAGGGACACCACACATCCAGGACACTCCCTCTTTCAATTACTACCTTCAAGGAGTAGGTACAGGTCCACCAGGACAAATAGATTTAAGAACAGTTTTTATCCAAGTGCAGTTGCCACACTGAATGCTGTCTAATGTAACCGACCATAGGCATAATTTTGTCAAAGTTTGCCATGTACAGTTTAAAACCACATTGGGATAAAGGTGCAAGGAGCTCAAAGTGCATTGTCAAACATTCATACAGGCCAGACGTAAAAACAGTCTGGCCTGTATGTCTGAGAAACACACATGCCACAATAGTGTCATCTCATGATCAGAAGGTCTGGGGTTCGAAACTAATAGACAATTAAAGATAAATAGGAAGAAAAACATTTCAAAGTGCATTGGTCCAAGACATCTCAGCTTGAGGGAAGAAGCTTTTATTGTTCCTGTCAGGATTTATGAAATTTTAAAGAAATAATTAAAATGCTCAATCCAGCCACTATCCAGCCAGCTATTTTGGAAGGAATTCCACACCTGTCCAGCAGAGGGCACTGACACTGTCTTATGGCAATACCGTCTTTGCTCTGTCTGATCCTGTCAGATTTCTGTAGTAGGCCCACCCTACCTGGCCGCAGAGGCCTATCAGATATCCCTGAAATCCATATTATACTTCATTTGTTTGTTTTACCTACCTAATACAAATCCTAGCCAATCCAAGTGCGCAACGTTAACGCCAAGCCCTGTTGGTTGGGCTAAAAAACGGTATCTCAATTGATTCATAATGATAATTATATATTAGTCTTTTTATAGCCCTTTTTTCCCCAGACTCTCAAAGTTGCTTTATGATTTTGTGCATTATTCATTCACTCCTTCGTTGGTGGTGCTCTCTGACCAACAACTCACTGTACATTCTACAATTGAGTGAAATTTATGCACTCTCACTGCAATTTGGGATACAAAAGGTGTCAGTGGTTTATATATACTGTATATTTATTTTGTCTCTAAAGCAGTGGGATAGATTGGTAATATGTTTCTCTCATTATTGAGCTGTCAGACCGCCGCACTTGTCAGCTTCTCCCGAGGTTTACAGCGCATTTACTGGGAGTCTATTTTCCATTCATGTACCTGTCATTTTGTATGCACACACACGCTCCTATGTATCAAATCAGGCCAGTCTGTAACTTGTAGTAATTTGTTGTAATCTATATGTTAACAGTGCTGCCGTTGGAAATCCCATTGTGGATGTTGTCGTGATTTGATTAATGCTTGTGTTACAGCGTTTTTGAACTGGGGTATGTATAGGGGCCTATTATAAAACATGTTCTTACATCAAAGACTGCATGGGGCTCTGCTGCTGCCACATTAGGGAATTGTGTCACCGTTTACACATCAATGCATTGGTTATTCCTTGTTTTTTTGGCCCAGGCTACGCCCCAAAACATCACTGCAAAGATGTAGTCATATCTACAGCAGCTATTCCCAAGTCCAGTAAGCCACGGACCCCTGTCCAAAACTCTTCCGCAGTCCCCGAACAATATGAATCAGCACTATTGAAAAGAATTTGTCATGTTTTTTCGTCATAAACTTACATTAAAATCATTAAAAATAACTATTTCAGTGGGATTAATTGATTTCAAAGTAATATATTTGAAATAAATGCCTAATGATTCCAAATTCATTACCTTTCTGCTTGTTCAGTGCCTCTGAGCCCCCCCAGTAGGCCCCGGAGCCCACTTTAGGGACCACTAATCTACAGTAATTGCAATTAGATTTGTGGTTTATCTTTTAAAATTTAGATTAATTTCACAGCGGATATTTTGAACACGTTTAGGAGCATTTCAGAAAATTGTTTAGAGATTTATTACAGGGTTAACAGGTTTTATGCATTGCAAGACCCAGTTGTGTTAGCATAGGATATTGCTTTCTAAGTATTGTTAATCTGTGTAGGTTCTCAGTCGTACAGGAGTTGGCAAACATTCTTCAGTCATCTGTTGTACTCTGTAGTTGAGGTGTAGGGCATTTCGATCTTAATCCAAAGATCTTCGTCAGCGAATGATGGCTTAACGTGCTCGTGGGTTTCTTAAGAGGAAACCAGTAGGAGGAGTTAACCTAAGTCCCACCTCTCTTGGCCATTTGAATTTGCTAAATCAGTTCAAATGGCATATGATGCTTAATCGTCTTTTATTCAGTCTTGGGACCAACATAAATAACATAAGTTGACATTGTTCGAAGTCTGTGTAAGTTCTCGGTCGTACAGGAGTTGGTCATCGTAGGCAAAGGTTCTTCAGTCTTCATCTGTACTCTAGGATGTTTCGCTCTTCATCCAAAGAGCTTTGTCAGCACTGAGCAAACTTGGATCCAAGTGGACCTTCTAAAGACCAGTAGGAGGGGCTTATCTGTAAGTCTCACCTCTCTGTTCTAAAGGCTACTCTCACCTAGAGAAAAACACCTTTGTTGTCAGTCTCGGTCTCAATGAACCTATTCACCCTGGACTTTGTTCTAAAGGCTACTCTCACCTTTCTATAGTCCTGCCCTGGACTCTGGCCCAGCTACATGTTTCATTATGTGAAATGCCCTTCTTACTAAACCACATAGGTGACTGGAATAGGTTCTTATGAGACAAGTGTCTTGAAAGTTTCCACAGTTTGACATCTAAATGTGGACATCCAGGAGTGCAGCAGGTGATGCAATTTGTGAACTATAGTGACCAATGAGTAGAACTTTTGGTACAAATAAACTATGACATTGTTGTATTAGAGACAATTTACAGCAATACAGTGTTTAGTCACCATGCTGATCATGAGAGCAAGTGTCTCATAAAAAGGCCCATTCATTAATAACCTTTGCATTTACCATAATGTGACTAATAGTGAGACCAGATAAGATGTGTGGTTGGCTCCAGACTGTGGTTTTTATGTACAGTGAGCGGGTCAGAGGCGTCAGGGGCTCGGGTTCGCTCTGCAGTCAGCTGATGGTTGCGACAGATGGAGGACCAGCGGGAAGTAGCAACATAGACATAAAAAAAACCCAAAACATCATAGACACGCGCACACGGGCACATACACACCGTTTCATATTCGCTGGCATTGGTCAAAGGCACCGCGCTGAGACTCGGGTGTGAGGTCTGAGATGAAAGCGAAAAGCAGGTGAGGATGAAAGGACAACGTGGGTATAATGTGCTCAATTGTGGCTCAACGTGGGTATAATGTGCTCAATTGTGGCTTATGCTCATTCTTTGGGGGATTTCAGCATGGGTTTATGTTTTATTGCTGAAAATAATGTCTAGATGTGTGGAGAAGAGGATTTTGAAGTGGCATTTAGCGCCTTCTGCTGGTAGGAATTGGAATGAGAAACACAAACTGAAAGTACATCATTTCTAGGACTTTCCCCGACCAAAGTAATCCTAATCAATGCAACTAAAAGGATGTGTGGCATGGCCCTAACAAAAATTATGAACAATGTTACTGATCCAAACCCAAGACCACAAACTCACAGGGGTTTATGACATCGTTACTATTAATATGTAGAAGTACTAGTTAACATAATATGGTTTAAACTTAAACTCAGTAAATATGGCATGATAATATTGATAAGAATGTTAAGGCTATACGCTGTTGTTAAAGTTTATATTAAATACCAAACAAGAGGTAAATGTTAGGATTGTATGCAGGAGTGGGCAATATTGACAAAATGAATATTATTATTATGATTATACTGTATTACCATAACATAAATTAGGAATAGGTCCTGTTTCTGGGACATTACTATAATAAGCATACTAAAACAGCTTCTTCTGTGCTGTAAAGTAAAAGTAGAATTGGCATGAGCTGCTGTGAATAAATGGACAAGGGTCATATGTTAACCCTTAGTGCACTGTTGAACTTAAACCATTACCTTCTGTAAAGATTGTACTGAAA
>OMNZ01017578.1:2422-16954 GCA_900303255.1 Lesueurigobius sanzi
CCCGGATGGACTGGAGTCCCGCAGCAGTGTTCAACACCAGGGGTAGGCGTGGCCGACGCCGTCCAGAAGAACGAATGCTGTCCTGTCACATGGTGGCGGCAGTTGCTCGGGTCCAGAGGAGGATATGTACATAAAGTAATGGTTACGCTAAAGCAGGGATGCCCAAAGTGGTCAAATTTGGCCCTCCAAGGAGTTCAATTTGGCCCTCGAGATGGTGCTTACATTTTTAAGATGCACTTTGATTCATTTGTGCACTGAATGGACTGTCAATAGTTAACACGGACACCAAAACAGATTGTTCTACTCAATTACACAGTAATAAAAGGTAATTTAATCATAGATATATTTGAATTTGGTCTTTCAACATGCAAAATAGTACTGCATTTGGCAAATTTTTGGCCCTCCATGGAAAAAATAAAAACTTTGGGCTCCCCTGCACTATGACATACTGTAGGTTGTACACTTATTGATCCAACATCCATTTGCAATACTGCCATCCTTTTATGAACAATTATTAACTAGGCTGCAGCTAATATTTAGAGTTGTTATCACATAAAAGCATTTTGACACGGTCACATGAACACAACCTATTGGCAGATTTCTATGTTCATTCTATATCAATCAGTGGCGTACTGGAACATCATTTCGGAGGTAACTTTATAAGCCCAAGGTTGTAACATCGATCCCAATTGATGGCACTTTGTACTTTCGCACGGGTCAGCCCTATGTTCCCCAGTATCTACAGTATGTTCCCTGTAGACACCAGAGGTACCTATGCTCCCCAGAGGCTTAGCTTGGTGTATAGCAGTCTTTTCCTAGGAGCTAAGGTTAGGGGTTACGATTAGGAGTGTTAAGATTAGGGTCAGGGTATAGGGTTAGGATTAGAGTGTTGGGGAACATAGGTACGCACCCCTTTCGCACGAGGCTGCCACGCAATCATTTTTTACACATGGGTAACAGATGCATTTTATTTTTGTATTTTTCAATTCCACTCTCTTTTTTTGTGGCTACATCTCATGCGTCACGGACACTTCATTGTGATGCTAGTAGTAATGTAGATTTGGATTACACCAACTTGAAGTATCGTCAAATGGTATGGTACGCTACAATGAATGGCATGATATGAAAGATCTGTCTTTCAATGTCTTTGTTAGTTGTGACCAAAGGTTTACTTCCCCAAATAGAATGGATACATACGCATTCCATAGAATATGAATGATAACACAAAAAAACCTTTATTTCACTCATGGTTAGCCATTTATTGTCAAAACACCTGTTTGTTTACACTTTTCAAGAAACTATAGCCAAAAATCCCTGATCAAAAGTTTACATATTGTGCATCTTGAAAGTAAGAGTCCTGTATTTCAACTGAAGTGAGTTTTTCTTTGCTCCTGAACAATTTTCCTGGCAGTCGTTGAAGGTCATGTAAACGTTAGATCAGGGACATTTGAGTAGTTTCTGTTTCATTATGATTTCAAAAGAGTAAACTCAGTTCTTTGACAATAAATGGCTTCACACAACCACTAACCATGAGTGGAACAAAGGTGTTTGTGTTATCATTCATATTCTATAAAAAACAACCAAAGTATCTAAGCTTAAAGGGTATGTACTGTACACTTTTGGCCAAAATTGTATGTACCGTATATATATTATTAAATAGCCTATAAAAGTACAACAGTGGGAGTCCGTTATTAATATACCTGTAAATGTTTTTCCTGTCGGCTCCCGATTACCCAGCTACTTTCCTCCCCAGATCCCAGCTCCATAAACACAGTGACTACTTGCACAATGCCTTGCAGACGACTCCATTTCCACAGCCTACACTTGGGTAATCCGCAGCCTATACTTTTGCTATGATTCATTGACTTTGTGCAATAATAAGTACAGCGTGTAATTGCGATATACATGACAACTAATTATTGACGGGGGAAGTGGAGTGGTGGAGCAGAGCCGTAATTATATGCACAGTGTAGCAGCTCGAGTAAATGTCAAAGACGCAATGGGATATGAAATCAGCTGTTCACTGTTGTCAGAACAAATATGTAAAGAAATGTCATTTTAATCAGCCATGTGCTTTATTAAGGACGGTGTTTGCGATGGGTTTAAAGGTTACAAAGTGATTGCCGTGTTCTGCAGGGGAGGATAATTGATTTCCGTTGCTAAACCAATGTAGAAGAGGATTACGACATCAAGATATGGGATCAACATTTTCATTACTCTGTTATTGTATGTGACATTATGCTTCTATGTTAATAACTTCCTAGGGATCTCCCCAAAGGTTTTCTACATTTCTATACACTACAGTCAGCTTATGAGTCACCTTTTTGGCTGTATTTCCGTTGTGCTCTGAAAAATACAGTTAAGTACAGAGAGGAAACTCAAGTAGTATTCAATAATTGTCTATATCAACTTGGCTACTACTTACTAAAGTCCAACAAAGTCACATTACACACATACAGTGTGTCTGTGAATGGAAGAATATACTGTAGTTCTCTGACATGTCCGTCCCTTAAAAGTTGCTGACATGTAAAAGTTTTGTTGGAGACCCTTGCTGTAGAGTGGATCGAGAAAAATAAAACATTATAGAAGTGTGTTTTTGGTGATTTGAAAGATAACCTTTGCAATATAAAATGAACATTTTATATCACACACATTTATGTATTCATTCACACATACAAGGCAGGTGAAGTGCATAAGGAAACAATATTCTCATGGTTGCAGTTTTCTACTGGCCAACATCGCACACATTATTGCCAGCATGTTTGTGACACCTTTATGAGAAATGAAACCTTAGTTCATACGTAAATGCTAAAAGAGAAGACAATGATTTTGTTTCATGTGGATTGGCCCAAGAAATCATCAACGCCAACCTGTCAACAATAGAGGACGTTTCACTCACACTGTCTCCAGAAACTAAAGGGCATTCCTTCATCTCATCGGTCACATGACCTGTTTCAGCTCCTGCTATTGGGTAAACGTTATCTGATTATAAAAGTCAACACGACCAGGCTTATTCTAGCTACCCAGTTACTGAATGCTAGTCTCGAGTACTGGATTTGATGTATGATATTCCTCTGACTAAATCAATTTTTGTTTTTGTGCGGTGGCATACACGTTTTTTTTACTTTTTTGTGTCTTTGTTTGTTAGCTTTCAGTGTTTAGTGAATATTCTATGTGTCTTATCTCTTTTAGTAGCTTATATAGTTTATGCCTGTGCCACTATCTAACTAACTAACTCATGTACTGTACTTGTTTATCACTCTTTTTGTGCATTGGCATAATGTACAAGTATGTTGTTTTTTCAATGTCTGAATATCCATCCATCCATTTTCTTCCGCTTTATCCGGGGCCGGGTCGCGGAGGCAACAGTCTGAGCAGAGATGCCCAGACTTCCCGATCCACGCACACTTCCTCCAGCTCTTCCTGGGGGATCCCGAGGCATTCCCAGGCCAGCCTACAGATATTGTCTTTCCAGAGTGTCCTGGGTCTTCCCCGGAGCCTCCTCTCAGTGGGACGTGCCTGGAACACCTCTGGAGGGAGGCGACCAGGTGGCAAGTGGTCCGAAACAGATGCCCGAGCCACCTCAGCTGGCTCCTTTCAACGTGGAGGAGTAGCGGCTCTGTTCCGAGCTCCTCCCGGGTGACTGAGCTCCTCACCCTATCTCTAAGGGTGCACCCAGCCACCCTGCGGAGGAAACTCATTTCGGCCGCTTGTATCCGTGATCTTGTCCTTTCGGTCTTGACCCAAATCTCATGACCATCGGTGAGGGTAGAAACGTAGATCGACTGGTAAATCGAGAGTTTTGTCTTTCGACTCAACTCCTCCTTCACCACAACAGTCCGATACAACGACTGCATCACTGCAGACGCTGCACCGATCCATCTGACAATCTCACGCTCCATCCGTCCCTCACTCGTGAACATGACCCCGAGATACTTGACAAGAGGCAAGGACACTCCACCGACCCGGAGAGGGCAGGCCACCTTTTTCTCTAAATAAATTCATAACTAACCGTATAAACTTTGTATATCTTTCGTAGCCTATTTTAGCATTTTTGTATGTTTATTTTGAATTAACCATGTGAGAAAAACTAGAAACAAAGTGCTCAAGAAGTCAGGACAACATAAAGTAGTTTTTTGGGTGTTCTTTGGTGCTGGGGGACAGAAATTCAAGAGCAAAACAAGAACCAAGGCACTCTTCCCACAACATTAATTCTAAAAGCCTTTATTTTACTGGGCTAATGCATATTAAAATTGTTTAAAGCATGTTGCTGGTTTCTTCCATGCGTATGCGAAGTGACAATGTATTTGCTGTAGCACAGTCCACAGAACAGCCTCTTCTACCTCTAGCAATCTTTAGCATGTTAATATATGCATTAAACCCCCCGTGTAAATAGTGTCTTCGGAGTTATCTGAGGAGAAAGGAAAACCGCTGGTTTGCAAAAAGCCGCGAAATAATAAGAGCAAAATGTTAAAGTATAATAATAGACACACGTTCCCACAGTCCAACACAGTGGAGTAATGAGCAGCCCATTGCCAAAGGCCAGTACCAAAGAGCTAATTAAAACCAAGCGCTCACTGAGAGACCTTGACAAAGATGACACGCACAAAATACTAGAATAAAGATAAGAATTTAAATTTGTGCATCATGTCATCGCGAAATAAAATCCCGCACCTCAACTTATTCCGAATGTTTCACCCACGCTTCAACGGTTCCCTCTTTTAGACAACTCGGCCTTCGTGCGCGGCACCAAACGCTCGAGTTCCAGCTGCATCTTAATTGAATGAGCATACAGTTATACTAAATCGAAACAATTACAACTGCGGGGCTAAAGCTGCACAGTGAAGCGAGAGCTACTAAACAAAATGGACGGTGCATACAGTCGGAATAAAAGAAAAGCAGGCCTCATTAAAACACATGAAGAAGAAGAAAGAGGCAGCGGGGTAATCAAGGCAGAGCCAAGTCAGCGGAATATATGGAGCATTTGGCCAAAGATATGTAAGGGCATATCTAGAAGGGCAGGAGCACCTAGATGTAATGCTAGTGTGTACGGAGAAAGAAGTAGCAGAAGCAGCAATAACAAATCAGTGCCAAATGGTGTATGCACTGCAAAAAGTAATCTAGGAAGTAGTCAAATTTTAAATGGTCTGCCACTGGAACAAGTATTTTTATGAGAACAATAACTGCACTTGAAATTGGATACTAAATCTCAATATACTTTTTCTTAGTTTAGGTGCACCATTGTTTGTTCCATCCATAGATATTCTTCTGCTTTCTGTTGTCGCGACACGAATCACACTGCACCAGTCCCTTATGGTTCCTCTTGCAGGGCGTGGGTCGGTCCCACGACGCTCCTTCAATTCTCTGGGCGACGTAACAGGAAGGTCTGTCATCATAAGGAGCTTCTGATCCGCTCTTGGTCTGACCCGTCACCTTGAACCTGTTTACCATGGCAGACCCTACAAGGAGCATAATGCCCCAGACAACAGCTCCTAGGTTCATTCGGGTGCTCAAACCCCTCCACCACGATAAGGTGGCGGTTCGAGGAAGGGTTGTTGGTTCCATTGACAGATAATTTTACTGACCTCCTCAAATCAAGGGCAATTTGGCACATTTCAAGAAAAAGTCTATCACTTTTTGCAATGTGCAACTTTCATGACCAAATCAGTTCTTTGGTTTGAACTGGGTTTCAATTGTAAAACGAGACAGATCTTTTTCCTTGTGTGTTACATTAAATTTGAGAACGATTTGGAAGAGCGTAACAGCGGAGCAGGCGACACCAGGGAAAGCTTTTTGCACCGAACATTATTTGGCAGAGCAGTTGTAGCCCCCTTTCAATAATTGTGGCACAAAGTTTTATTCGCGTACACTCTTCAAAGGGTAAAACGCAATCGTTTTGTAAATTTGGATGATTTGAATCAAAAGGTGCGCCTCTCAGCGATTGAGTTTTGGATAATACGAGTTATCTGGCTGGCGACTTCGATTTTAAAATGAGCCAGTCTTCTGAACAGCTCTTTGAAATGAACGGATGCGAAAAAATCTGTTTGCATAAAAGAGCCATGTCCCTATCACTAGTGGCAGCAGAGCAGAATTTGAAAGTTTGAATAATATTAAGTATTTTCACCAGCTACAACTGTGACTGCTACTATGAGGACCAGTGACTGCAAATAGTGACTCTTTTGCTGCGTTCATGTGAACTGGGGAACTCGTTTTCCCAAGACGGAAGGTCGTTGTTCCCAGTTGGTTTGTGCTTATGTGCTTTCCATGACAGAGAGAGCGGATTTTGATTTCACCAGATAAAAACGTCTTTCATCACTAATTAGTGTTTAATTGAGCTAACCATTTACAGTAAATTTGGTGTTAGCAAAGATAAACTTTGGTTTGTTGATTTCATAAAATATCATGTAAATGTTCTTTTTGCTAGCATAAATGTTGGCCATTTATCTTGCAAATACTGTATATTACTCCAAGGACAATGAAGGCACAAAGTAAACCTGCAAAGTAAAAACAACCCAAAAAATTAACAAATGCGGAAGCAGGGTTCCCAGTCTACCTGGAAAACCTGGAAAACTACCCGCCCTTGAAAATATTTCTCCTCCCTTTGTTTTTCCTGTTTTAATTCTACTTTGAGGCAATAACGTTTAACCTGACTCGGAGTGTTGTCCTTTCTTTTGTTTCTTCTATTTCGATTAGAAATGGGGGACTCCCAAACCCCCCATTTTACCATGTTCCCAAGAAAATATATGCTTTGCACATCTAACTTCGAATATCTCCAGATCAAAAGGCTATAGGCTTTAGCCATTATTAGATTGCATGCACTAGGAGCGCTGGCAGAGAGGACCACGAAATACGTAATCACAATGTTTTTTATGAATATTTGCAGTTTTAAATGTCATGGAAAATCATGGAAATGACATGGAATATAATTTCAAGTAAAGAGTGGGAACCCTGGGAAGCCTGGAAGCTTGTTTTGACCTCCTTGTTTTTTTAGTTATCCCGAATTGTCCGAGCGTTCATGTGCATTTTCCAACTTGGGAGAACATTTTACCCACTTCCCGAACGCAGCATTTCAGTCAATATAAAAACATTGAAACACGACGAGGCTAATCCCGTCGACCTAAACTAAAATCCCTGTATCTTATACTTCCACTTCAATTTCCTCTGTCCAAGCTTTAAAAAATCCTCCAAATTGAGGCAAATTGGGTCAGCGCTTCAGCCAAACTAATGTCCCGTATGAATTCAAAAAGTCTTCTTCGTGTCACTGTCACCCCCTCATGTTACTTATCTCCAGGTGTCTGCCGCCTCTTAGCCAGTGCGGACCACTTCTCCAGCAAAACCTAATGGAATCTTACATAAGCCACCCCAAAGCTTTTGCTCTGCCATTCTTGACATTTAGTGCACGA
Organism: Lesueurigobius sanzi; assembly: GCA_900303255.1. Lineage (NCBI taxonomy): Eukaryota > Metazoa > Chordata > Actinopteri > Gobiiformes > Gobiidae > Lesueurigobius > Lesueurigobius sanzi. The sequence continues at coordinate 9,826 of OMNZ01017578.1, forward strand.
AAAGGCCGCGGGGAAATTTTGTAAGGGATGAAGAAGCCCTGGGAAATTACTGTTAAGGAAAGTTCCCCATCTCAAAGTCTTCGGTACCATTAGCTGTAACAGTGTGCTGCCAGGGAACGGGTCAAATTTAAGTAACTTTTGTGACATAAAACTTTGGACATGTGGGTGATGAGTGAGAGGATGGGGAGTCTGCCATCAGGCGAAAAATGAGGAGGGAAAATGAGGAGCGAGAGAGGAAGCGGAGCGAAGTAAAGTCAATAAAAATGCTCAGGGTTTTGGGGGCATTTTATCTCTCATAATGTTTTAATGGCTGTACTTTGGCAAAATCACAAATGAGCACTAAATGCAAGCGGAGTGATGGCCCCAGAAGAAGTGGTAAAACATAAGCAGGGCATGTTTTGCTGTGTAATTGCTGAGAGGCATATCCAAGGTAGAAAATAAAAGTAGAACAAGGGCATAATATCGTCACTGCCTATTATTGGTTGTCCTTTTATTTCACTGTGTGCGCAACTGCTGTTGAGATATGGGGCTATACAAAAACAACTTGGATTTGAATACACTGTTTAGCCCCATACAACCAATAAACTATCTGAGCTGTTTGTCTGCAGAATTGGTCTGTTTTTTATTCGGTCTACTTTCGAGTTAAGTATTGATGCAGACTGGGAACACACCACATGTGGGTTGCAGTTTTGGATATGCTTGAACTTGTTATCTAGCCCAGTGATTCCCAGCTTGGCGTTCACCCAAAACTCTAAAAATGTAAGAGGGCCAAAGTCATCACATAGCATTACGGTTGGTTGGTTGGTTGGTTGGTTGGTTGGTTGGCTGGTTGGCTGGCTGGTTTGTTGTTTGGCTGGTTGGTTGGTTGGTTGGTTGGTTGGTTTAATGAATGACACCTTTGAAATTAATACTAATGGCTTTCTTTTTGTCAGGGTTCAAGGGTTGTTGAGGTGACTGATGTATCCCCTTGTGACTGAGAGAAAAGGGTTAGAAATCGCTGGCTTTTTACACACCTACTGCCTTATATACCCTAATACAGCATGTTTCTATATAATAAATTCAACTAATTATCCTAAGGCCTGGTCTAGTCATTACGGCCTAAGGCAAAGTGGACAAAGTGTCTTGCCCAAGGAAAGCATTTCACGTAACAATTCACCCAATGTTTAGAATAAATAAAAACAAGCAAGCATCTATTTTATCACAGACATTGAAAAACACCCAAGATACCTCTCCTAAGACCTGACTTTTCGGACATTTCTTGGGAGTGGGATGTCTCCAGCTCGTCTCCATGTACGATATAATAACTAGGTTAACTAGGTCCTCATTCAAATCCATTATTTGATTGCCCACTGCCAAAAATAGCATGTCCCGGGTCTAGCTGGTCATTGGGAGCATTGATGACCAGCTAGACCCAGGACATGCTATTGTTGGCAACAGTATACTTGGAAATGTTATGTGTACCTTTAAGTAAGTGGCTAAACGTCTCTTATCACCCACTAACAATTTGTTTTCTGACCAATTTACCGTCCGAAAGTGTCACAATGCTATACCTTTTGTTGTACAGTTTAAAATAACTGTATCTCAACACAATGTTTACTTCCAATAACAGAAAAACAGGACATCGTGGCCTTTCTGAAAAACCTTGGTAAAAATAAAGTACTAAAGTGGTTATGAGTTCAAACGGTGGATAGATTGTGCTTCAAAAGAAGTGGCCAATAGGTTTAAGTTGTGCACGGGTTAAGCCCACTATCATCAGAGAGCAGGAAGTATAAGGACTTGCAAAGTGGAGGAAACCTGAGTTGAACCTTTGCTTTTTTTACCCTTTTTTTTCCCACCGTGTAGCGAATCCCAGCCGCCACAGTGGGACTTGCATTTAAACCTGAGAAATTTGTGTCATCTCAGGGTTCAAAGATGAGAAAGACGTCAACCGGGAGTCATACACGTAAAAATAGACATAGGTAGAAGTGGTACTGAAAAATAACAAAAAAATGTGAGTGTAAGCTTTTCCCATCATACACAAAAAGTCTTAATCCATCATCTGTACTGAGTTGGTTTGGTCTTGAGGACATTTTGGCTCACACCTAAGACAATATATATTTAGCAGAAGGCTGAATATACAGTATATACTATATATATCAATCTTGAAGGGAGGATTTTTCCTGATTACTGAGACTGCTATAAGCTTTATTCTAAAAACCTACTCTTAACTCATGCTAAATCACATGGTATTAATAATTCTGTTTACATTGGCCCACTTTTTACCAATAACAAAGGCTACTTCAGAGATCATTGAGTTGCTGACGAAGCTTCTTAGGTGGTAGAAACATGTTACCTTGTCTGCATTGACCCATTCAGGAGCAAAGAAGAAATCACTTCGGCTGAAATACAGGACTCTCTAACAAAATTGGACTTGACTAGTTTCTAGTTGAAAAGCGTGAACAATAATAATATTTTTTTACAATAAATGGCTTCACGCAGACAACTAACCATGAGTGAAATAAAGGTTATCATACATATCAGGGTATGTAAACTTTTGGCCACAACTGTATCATGAAATATGTGCTTTGTAATAAGTTGTGTTCACGTTCTACAATTTCATGATGTCATAATTTCAGATGGAGGGCAAGGGTCAATACTAAATACTACTTTATGGAAGAGAATCATCATAATTTGGAAATATTGCTCAACTATTTTTGAATATTGTCATGTTTGAACACCATTATTATAATTTGACCTTCATCCATATCTGCTGAATGACATGACCTTGAACTCCGTCACAGTTTGTGTTTCATATGAAAAACGAAATTACAGAGAAATTAGCCAAAAAGTCTGCCTTTTGACAGTTACCATTACTACAACCATAGAATTCTAACCTATAGCCACCTCAATGTTAAACCAGAGGCTGTTTAGATGTCGTGTAACATGAACACAACATATTAACACTTTCCTGCTCTAATTTTACTTTGTTTAATGCAACAACCAGGTCTTTTGGAAGTGACTAATGCAGTACTGCTACACATAGACGCAGTGTGTATTGTGTACACATCTTACTGTACGGTAAACGAATGAGAACGGGCGCTTTCTAAGTAGGTCGCCAGCATCAAGCTCATCAGCACGAGTACACAAATAATTAAGGCCTTGTCATTGAGGAACATTATGTCAGAAGTCCTGTGTTCCTTCCCTGTGTCACTTCGCATTTGCACCTAGAAGTAGACAGTGCGGTACAGTATGCAGCTCGACATGTAAATCCTTTTTGTCAGCTCCAACCATGACCCTAAGCTGACATTCCTACGCACGCTAAATTATGCACCAAATATCCACATGGGCGCCTATTAAAGTTTAATGATAATTAAATGTTAGCTCGGTGGACATATTAGTTATCATATGTAAGTCATATTGAGCTGGTTTATTATGCATGAGCGGAATACTTTGAGGGACACTCTGAGCCTGTTCCATGCTATTTATGGGATTAGGGAATTTACAGTGCAGTCGCTCACGGGCAAATCCCGGGTGCTCGACATGGAAAACGCTTCAAGAAGGAAGTGTACTGTGTATGTACTTCCTTGCCATTGACATGCATCTAGTGTAATATGCTTTTTTTCCCCCGTTTGAAGCAACTCAGTGTTTGGATTTTAGGCCAAAAAGGTTAAATATTTAGGATAAGAGATGAGGTGGTGAATTGAATTGACACTAAAACCATTACAGTGTCTACTAAAGATGTCTTTCTGTGGTCACTTGGTGGTTAGTTGCAAGGAAAATTGAACATCTGATGCATAATTATGGCTTAATAACATTCTTAACCCTTAATTATCATTCTTGTGGGTTCTTCAGATTGAGAATTGATGTTTTAAAAACTTGTCTAGTGAAAGACGGCAAAGAGAGAAAGATTGGACTCGTTGGTAAATTGATTTGACCTGGACCACCCTCTGCAGGCAGCCGTGTGAATTACATGTGCTAAAACAGTGAAAATAAGCTTTCACTTTCAGCTAACGGTACGCTATCAAATAAACGGCGCTGCGATTAATTCTTCGACTGGGTCCGGTGATGGATTATGGACTTCTAATCTAGGAAATATAGAAAACACAGAAGCAGAAAGCAGAAATTCTCAATCTGAAGGAAACATACATTTACTTCAGATTGAGAATTCTCTATTCTCAATCTGAAGTACCCAAAAGAATAATAATTAAGTAGAGGAGCACCGATCCACCTTTTTTGCTTCCGATACCAATACTTGGGGTTTGAGAGTCTACCGATATCTGATGATGGATTATGGACTTCTAATCTAGGAAATATAGAAAACACAGAAGCAGGCCGGAGCACGCCAGCAATACAAGAAGAAACATGAACAAGATTACTGGAAAATGTATAAACTGAAAACTCCTTTTTGAGCCAATCTTTGATTATTAGTACCACAGTAAGTTTTGGGCAGATTCTTCCTGTACCCTCTGTTTTTTTTTTTGTATTTACTCTGTATGTGAGTACAGTGCTTGCTGTATGGAACAAAATATGTATGACTCGAAATAAAGTATTCAAAGCAATGAATAGACTACTTCAACTTCAGCATTGTTTATATTTAAGAAGGGAACATTGGGCCTCATTCATGAATATTTTAGGTCTGATTCACAAAGCGTTCTTAAGAAGACACAACTGTTCTTAAAGAGAGATGCCCCAAATTCATGAAGGTGACACTAAGATCACCACTCCCCTCATTATCAGGACATTTACATCATATTGACTATGTAAATACAAAGACACGCCCTTTAAACGTACATATATGGGCATGACCAGAGCATGAGGCAGTACTCCTGATCTTTACCACCTCTGATCACTTTCATCCTCTCAAAAAATATATTTTTAAGTGAAATTATAATTTTTTTAAAAATGTTACTCATGCTGTGAAAGACTGAGAATTTTTGGGTCCATTTTGAATGTGATAATATTATAAAACTGCAGATTTTTTGTGCGTAAGAGTCCTCCTGACTGTTCTTCGGATTTGTTCTTCCAGAAAAACTCTTTCAGCTAAGAACAGATTTTGTGAATGCCAAAAATGTTCTTAAGTCGGCCTTAAGAACAAATTTGTGCGTAAGTTTGTTTCGTGAATGAGGCCCAATGTTATGCCATGGTCGAAAGCTTACATGATACCAGTGGTGGAAAGTAACGTATTACATGTACTCACGTTACTGTAATTGAGCACATTTTTGGGGTAATTGTACTTTTTTTGAGTACATTTTTCAGCTCGTACTTTTACTTGTAATTGAGTACAATTATAGTCATGTAATTGTACTTCGCTACATCTGAAATGTTGTCCGTTACTGAGTACAGCGCAGTCCTGCACGCACTTTATTATTCTCCATCTCCCCCTCTTCTCCGTACGGCATACAGCAACATGTGCAGCTTTTGCTCTGATTGGCCAAAGCTCCTAGAATATGCAAATATAATTGGTTGCTCTGGCGCATGTCCCGCCTCCTCAACTCGCCGTTTGGCTGTCTCCTCTCCGTGTCTGCGGAGTGTGGATTTGTTTTGAAACAGTTATTTAAGAAGATCAAAGTTACTAACAAGGTTAATTTGAGGATATAACTGGATTTAAACAATTGTATTCTTTCTGTTTATCCAGATTTATTTAAGGACTGATCTAGGATGCAACTAACCCTAACCCTAACTAGTACTTAATAAAAAAATGTTTCAAGTAATTTGTACTTGTATTTGAGTACATTTTAACAGCTGTACTTTTACTTGTAATTGAGTACAATTTTAGGCATGTAACTGTACTTTTTCTTGAGTACAAATTTTCAGTACTCTTTCCACCACTGCATAATACATCTCCTTTAAGCTTAACCTGGAGAGGGACTGCTATCCATGATCCCTTCAGTGTGACCCAGGACGACTGTGGCCATTCATATTGCTGCATGCATAACTGGAGTGAATGAATAATGCACAACGCTTGCTAAAGACTTGCAAATTACCTTTCAAAGTACCAGTGCCAAAGACATAACATGGATAAATTGGAGCGTGTAGGACAAGTAAACTACTTCAGGGGGGTACTTGAAAGCAAATTTACACCTTTCTTCAATTAGCCGGCGCAAGCTTAATCACATATTGCAATACAAACAGGCTATGGGTTGTCATCACTGTACTTTGTCTCGATACCTATTTAGCACAAGGTATTTGAGATGCAACAATTATTTACTGTTATTGGCCGGGAAGCGAAGCACCAGATGGAGCCAACGGCAACTCATCAAACATGTACAATTTACAGTTAATGGTCTATAACAAGCGAAGGTCCAAATAGTCTTTTAAACGCTGGAAGTATGGCCTGCCTGTAACATATTAATTGACTGAAAATAATTGAGTTGCGGCTGATTAGGACCACAACCACCAGGCGCCCTGTTCTTGGCCGCATTGGCTTGGCAAAGACGGCGAATGCTGTTGATTTGGAAGCAGCACGCCCACCAGTGCAATACTGATTTTCTATTTTCCAAATTTGCACCGCATTACCGGGCTAATTCTGATGAACTGGCCTCCGTGCGCGTCAAGCCAAACACCTGAAAGCGGCGCAGCGAGGATGCCATCTGCCTAACAGAGGTGGAGAGGCTACAGAATAAATGGACCCTCATTCATTTTAATATTTAGCAGGTGAGGAGCGCGGGAACTGTGGCCTTCGCAGTGAACGCGCTGCTGGGTTTCTGAGTTTCAAATGTAAATGGGCAGTGGTCGCACTTGAGAATGGGTTCAGGGAGTACAGTGGTTCATATCAATACAATTATCTCTTTGTTGTCAAATGAATGCTTCTATAGAGGTTGTATTTGTCCGCATCATGGGCAACGAACACTGTGTGAATGTTAAACCTCTTAAGCCCTAACGTCCCCGAGACAATTCATGTTTATTTTAATCTATTTTTTAAAATGTGTTTTTTGGAGGGGGGGGGCTGTATTTTATGACCAATTACTGTATATAAATAGGATCCAACATTTTCGATTTGATTGAAATATTACAAATTTGAATTTTTTTGGCCCTATTTATTACAATGGGATTCCGCCCAGGCGATTTTAAATCAATCAAAACCTCAATAACTTTTTCAATTATTTATTGTTACACAGATAAACAGTCAATAATTAGCCTGTAGTTACTA
>OMNZ01017582.1:0-20873 GCA_900303255.1 Lesueurigobius sanzi
GCACTGTTGCGCAGCTGCGTGCCCGTACGTCGTGCGCGTAAACGCCCCCATCTTTCGCGCACTGCCTCTAGTCTGGCCCGGCTTCAAAACCTTCAATAAGGCCGTCTGGTTTATTTCGGGCATGGGCCTATTATTCAAGTTAATTGCTCGGACGGGTTCTAAGATCCACATCCTCCGCTGCGCACCGCCGCGGGTGAACTTTCACATGCGCTATGCGCCGCCAGGACAGCAGCAAAGCAGGGGGAATGGACTGAACCATTATGAGATGACTGGGGGTGAACTCTTTTGAGACTAAAATGTACTTTATTTGTAACATTGCGCAATATGGTTCTAGGTTACATTTTGATGTATTGATAGGTTTTAATAGGTGAAAGAGAAGGGGGGGACAACAGTCAGGCAGGGGGGGACAGATATCAGACTGGGGGGGGTCCGGACCCCCCCGTCCCCCCCGTGATTTCCGCCTATGCTTCTTCTGTTTTCACAATCTGTGATTGTAATTGTTATTAAGTATTGCAATACTTTACCCTGTATACATTTAAAGTTATATTAAAAAAAAAAAGATAATCCAACATCTTCTTGTGAAATATTGTTTTAAAATGCTGCCCAGTCCTGTTCTGTCCTGGCACATCACCTTTGGCCACTTTTGACTGTGAAAGCAGGGTGTATGAGCCTGCATGCTTCTTGTTTTCCTCTAAGTGTAGCAGTGTTTTAATGACCAGATCTGTTTAAGCGCATCAGAAATATGAAGGTTAATAATTGATCAAATTGATTCAACTTTAGGTCGACTGGTGCCACCTGTCTAAAACAATTTTGCAAAAAACTCCAAATGGAGAACTCTTCATATGGGGCGATGGTGGCGCAGGTGGTAGAGCGGTTCATCCTATGAAAAGGAAAAATGGAAAGGTCAGGGGTTCGAATCCCGGCTGCCGCATGTGCACACTGTCGTTGTGTCCTTGGGCAAGACATTTAACTCACCTTGCCTAGCCCTTTAAGGACCATCTCAAGGTGGATAAAGTGCTATATAAAAAAAATATATTTCTACATATTATATGTCTATGGTAGACACACAGCACTGCCTCGTGATGATATTAGAGTCTGTACATGTATTCGTACACATGTATGCTAATGTGACATTATCCCCGGTGTAGCCTCTGCAGCACAGCCCACTCACATGAGACAAGAGCACAGGAAACTGCTGCTGATTTATCAACACAAGAGAGAAAAGCACTGACCTGAATATAACACTTACTACAGTAAAAGACTTATCTGCTCACGCTGTCTGGAGCAGGCGACATGATTTAAACCAGCCCACGACTTGTAGAGCATAAATTTCTGAGTATGTCAGGAAAAAAGGTAAGTCTATACTGTAGTCTCGCCCATTCCTGTGATGAGTTATGATTTTTTTTTTAAGAAATAACCAAAATGCTCACTCCAGCCACAATTTAAAAACAGGAAGGAATCCCACACCTGTCCAGCGGAGGGCTCTGACAGTGTACCATCATAAAAGATACAAAAACAGGTGAGGCTGCAGCTCAGGAGCAGGGGCGGAGCTAACACAGTGTTGCTATAAAAAATAAATTAAAAAAATAAAGAAATTCGGCCCATGGCCCAACTCCCCTCTCCACCTAAATGATTTGTGTGATTTATTTATTCATGCATTTATTATTATTCATTATCTACTCATCAGTACATGTGCAGTTCTTGTGTGATATTTTAATAGAGATCTCACAAGCAATAGTGCAACAATCTGAATCTTGTTTGTCTAGGAAAACTGAAAGGACTCATTATGGTGTAGATTGTTAAATCTCACAGTGGGTTATCTCAAACAAGCAAAGAAAAAAACCCTTTATGCCATTGTTTGAGACGCTTTATAAAGGAAATACTGCTTCTGTGTTACTGTAACAATCAGTGGACTGTTCTTACACAAAAAAACATGTGAAACCAAGAGAGAATATGACAAAAAATGTAATAAAGCAGCCATAAATGAGCTGAAGCTGTTTATGCCTTTGTAAAACAAAACAAAAAAGAAAACAAAGCAAAGCTATTATAATGGAAGCCATCGAGGATCAAGGATAAAAAGGACTTATTTTATTCAAAGTCTGGTGGGTAGCTCACGCACTGTAGGCCCACACTCTTCATGTTCATAAAAGGGATGTTTAAATGGCACAGGCTGACAGGCAGGACAGAGAGACATGTCATGAATCATGTTGAAATAGTATTGTAGAGTAATATACAAAGAGTTGTCAATCGAGCCTCAGCATTTACAAGTACCACATAGGTATTCACATAAACCTACCAACCATGTGAGCAGCTACACCCTCTATAAATCTATTTACTCACAATCAGATCACATTGTAAACCATCGCCAGTTTTATTCACCAAGAGGTCATTAGCACCCTTGTAGTTGCAAGAGAGAGAAAAAAAGTCGTATACATGAGTTTCAGTCACGTGACCTCAGTGGTCAGGTCCGCCATCTTGTGGCCACTGCACTGCCTTGTACAACAGTGTATCAGCCTATGAGTCTCTATGCTTGTTTTATATCTATGGTCTGCACTGACTGAAGCCAAGATGCTACATCTGAAAATGACACCTCAGACAGAAGAACAGAGCTGATGCATAAAGAAAACCAAAACCTTTGGATTTTATCCTTATCAACCGCCTAGAGGGTTACTGACAGCAAAGCCTGCCTTATGGATAACATTTGTGACCATCGGAGCACATTAGCTACAAAAACATTAGCTACTGCTGCTCAGCTACAAGCACAAACTTCTCCATGAGGACGAACCACAGTCTAAACATCTAGCCTTGGTACAACATATGACAGGTAACAGCTGAGGTACCCGGGTGTAGAGGCTAAATGTGCTAGCCGTTAGCGGTAGCATGCTAACGGCTTTAGCAACCTACACACAGACTCTGACTGAGGCTCTGTTGACACTACAAACAGTAAAAATCACAGAGAAAGGTTTTCTGTTACCTCATCAATGTGTTAATTTAGTCTCAGGAGTGGAAATAGATCTTTGGCCTGTGTGGGAGCCTCCTGCTCCCACACAGGCCGCTCTAGCTGTATCTTTGCCTTGTAAACATACATACAGTGAATCGCTGTTTGTTTAGCCAACCCATGTGCTCCCTGGAGCCGTCTTTTTGCCCGTTAGCATTCATCACAATGACATACAAATACTGTGGTCAATCAGTTGACCTTTATTTACCTCCTGAGTGAGTAGTGATACTGTATTACTGGTTGTTGTGGTGACAGTATTGTATTGTATTGTAGTGTGGTAATTCCACTTCAGGCCAGAAGATGGCGGCCAGAACTATGCGTGAAGTCACTGGAAACCCATGTACAGGATACATTAGCAGCATGGTGGCTGAGTGGTTGGATCTCTTTGATTCCCTAACTGTGCAGGCCTTTCTGAGTGGAGCTTGTATGTTTCTCCCAGTGTCTGGATGGGTTTCCTCTGGGTACTCCGGTTTCCCCCATCAACCCAACATCACCACGACAGGTTAATCATCCTGCCAGGTGAACCTGACCGTAAGCCCGGCTCCACATGTGGAGATGGGTACTCGAGTGCTCCTGACAGGTTGCCCCAGCACCATCAGAGGATGGGTCAAATGCAGAGAACGGGGATTAATAAAGTGTCCCTTAAACTTAACCATTTCTTATCAAGGATAATAAAACAAGGCACAATAAAGGCTTTTTAGAAAATGTAAATATATAATTAGACTGTGGGAGGAGAGCCTTGGTCTCTCGTTTTTTTCTTAAGTTTTTGTTCCCCAAACACCAAAGTGCACCATCCCCAAAGAAGTACTTTATGGTATTGACTTCCTGAGCACTTTGTGTCCAGTTTCGCTTCAAGAATAAAACAATGTTTACCTTACTAAACAGGAAATTATCAATAATTACCGATGTTGCATTGTGCTACACACTAATGAATGTAAAGTAGAACTGTGAGCGTATTCCAAACTGAGAATGGACATTCTAAACAGCTCACTTCCCTATAATTACAAGCTCATTCAGTATAATTGAATTCACCATATCTACAGTTGGTAACAGGCCTCTCTGACCAGACCATCAAGGTCACCACTGTCTGAGCTGCAATTATAAAGGTGAAGGTCAAACTCAGGCTGCTCGGATCATTATGGGATGTTGTGACCTGGAACTGCACATTATACTGTTTGCAGCCAAGAAGAGCAAGACAAAAAAACAGGAAATGTTTTATAGATTGTGATAGTTTTCATTTTTCCATTGCTGATTTTGTTGTTTAGTCCTGTGACACATTTCAAGTAAAACATTTCTTCTGTCCGGCCATTTCAATCATTAATGAAAACTAAACCAGTCGATTGGGCATTTCTCACTATACTGTAGTGAGTGATTCTCTGGAAGGAAGGATTCATAGATCAATAACTAACAAATATCTGGGCTTTATGGTTTAATTACACAAAATTATTCCATTAATACAGGGCTGTCAAACATTGTTGAGCATACGTTTCTGAGCATGTCAAAAAAAAAGTAATTCTCTAGCCCAGGAGTGCCAAATTGGGCCAAACATGGGCCAAATTCGGCCCTTAAAGGGTTTTGATTTGGCCTTCGAGATGGTGCCTAGATCTGTACTGAGTTGAGTATTTATTTTGTATTATTTTGTATTAATTAATTTATTAAATAATAGATCTGTTTAAATTTGGTCTTTACATGTGAACAGTTTGGCCCTCTGCCCGCTAATTTGGCCCTCCGTTGCCTAGATTGGCCCTCCATGGAAAAAACTTTGGGCACCCCTGTTCTAGCCCATTTCTGTCAGGAGTTACTGTATGAATGAAAGAAATACCCAAAATGCTCACTACAGCTAACATTTTATTTTTATTTTAAGGAAGGAATTCCACATCTGACCAGCAGGGTGCACTGACACTGTATCGTTATAAAACCTTGAAAAACAGAAGGTGTTCTGTCAGTGGTAAATGTGTTTTTTAATTATTGTGTAATAAAATAAAACACCAGATTGCACTAAATTACATCTGTATAGTTTAAAATTTTTCTGGGGGAGGACACCCAGACCCCCCACATAAATACATTTCACCTATTATCTCTAAACTCCTGGATACTGGCCTGGTTCAATTCAGAAGTGGCGAAAAATGTATTATTTTATGTTTCACCATCGGCCAATAAAAAGTGGCGCCACAGTGCCCCCTACAAAAGTGAGAATACATTGCACCAATGGGGGTCGGCCAACGTAAAGTTTGTCATAGAGTCACGAAATTTGCCACAGACGTTCGTCATGTCACGACAAAAAAAAAAGCCAATCATGGCCACGCCCCCAGACCTACCGGAAGGCGGCCATATTGGATTAAATGTTTAAAAATGCTCAGTCATGGTTAATACTGACCTTGCGCAAAATCTATCTCCTCCTAGGTTTTTTGTCGAAAACAGGCTAAAATTTTGGGAATCATATCTAGACAAGTGGAGCCTTAAAAGTTATCCAATTTATTTTGATACATATTATGGTTTCCGTGCGGCAAAGTCGCAAAGTTGACATACATAAAGTCAGTGTCTTTCATACCGTAATCTAACATTTAGGGGAAACCCTCTGACCAGCTGCTACGGCGAGGGCTTTTCGATGCCGCTCGCGGCTTTAATTATTATTATTATTATTATTATTTATTAGGCTACAGTCCTATCAGACCAATTTTACAATGTCAATCAATTATTACAGTGCACATTATGGTATGGCATGCATTTTATTTGTACAGGGACAGTGTACACTTTAACATTGACACAAAGGAAAGATGCATTGTACCAGGTTATAGGCAAAAATGCTCATTTCCACCTGTAGTCCCTGGGCAGGCTGATGTTACAGTTTACTAGACTGATTTTAAGTGCAGATGGATACATGGCCATTAATATTTATTCAAAACATGTTTTATCAATAGTATGTTTACAATACAGCGGCCCGCGACCTGCCATCCATCCCAGGCGAATTTCAGATAATGACCCAAAATGAGTTTGATACCCCTACAGTATATGAAGCAAACCACTAATCACTAATGCATATGAACATATTAGTGACCATTGTGAGTGAAAAGAATACTTTCTTTTCCTGTTGTCTGTAAAGTGCACAGTTTGAATTTTAAAGGCTGTTTTAATACTATTGTGTGGGAAAACATATATTGCTTGTAGTTGTTATTTTGACCTGTCACTGCAGCACACATGATAAGACCACCACACCCGCTGGTTTTATTCTTTCATCTTCTATAGGACTGCTATACCTTCAGTGTAAACATGTTTTCTTTTCTTCAACACAATAGGCGTCTGAGATTGAATGCCTTTGAAAACCCGGGCTTTCATCGGAAGGTTTAATGAGATGTTGCCACTTGATAACAGTCGTTTTCCGGCACATTTCCACTTTTATAACAACCCGTCTGACTTGAAACACAAAGAGGCTGAAACAGACACAGAGCGACTGTGATGGAGACGCACAAAAACACCTGCCGACAGTGACTTACACTGAGCCACTAGCTTTATTCCAGTATTCAAGCAAGTGTGCCTGAAATACATTTTATGGCTGATTTAGTGCACACTGGAGCTTGAATGTACCGAGAGCTGTTCATCAACATCAGGACCACTCCATCTGGAGTCGGAGGAAATCTAATTTTATATTTAGTATGTACAGGTGCTTTTGGAGGTAAGATGACGGGACCAGTGCGAGTTTGTGAGCTCTCCTTCAACCGAGGTCAAGACAGAGATAAGAAAAGATAAGATAAGGTGAACTTTATTAACCCTCCTGGGTCTATCAGGGGCTGCACTGCAAAAAGTGATCTCTTGATGAGTTAAATTTGCTTGAATTCATAATATTTGATCTCATTCTGGGTGATTTTAACTTGCAGAAATGATCTGCCAATGGAACAAGTATTTTTGCACTGAAATTAAGAAAAACCAACTTCTCGCACTAAAAATTAGATAAATCTAAATGTACTTCAAATTATATGCTTTTTCTTATATTAAGTGCCAAAATACTTGTTCTGTTGGCAGAACTTAAAATAAGGTAAAATATTATGAATTCAAGCTAATTTAACTGATCAAAATATCACTTTGTGCAGTGTGTGCTGACCCTGGGGGGCGAGGAAAATCATGGACGACCACTTCTACGTCAATTTTTTTTCAAATATTGGGAGGGCCATTACTGTTAAAACTGTTAAAAAAAAAAAATCAAGCTTTCTCTGTGGCTGGCCCACGGCTGTGGAACCAGCTGCCATTAGAGATTAGACAGGCCCAGTCTTTACCTGTTTTTAAATCCTTACTAAAAACGCACTTCTTTTCTCGGGCGTTTAATGTGTAATGATGTACTTGCCTCATGTTGTTGTTGAAGTTGTTTTACTGTATATTTACATGTGTGTACGGCACTTTGGCCAACTGTACAGTTTTTAAAGTGCTTTATAAATAAAGTTGGTATGGTATGGTATGGTAAAACTTAATGGTCTGTCATGAGGAGGTATTTTAGAGGCCAAAAACAAAATAATAACCAGGTGAAATAATTACAAGAAATGCCCTTAGACCCCGAAGAGCTACTCCCCAAAGAGGAAATTTGTCTACAGTGCTACTCGTCGGCTCACAAAGTTCATACAATACATACAAGATCATTCTCCAAAATCAGAAAGAAATGCCACATCTACAGAGTCTCCAACATATTAAAACATCCCAGAGACAGCATTAGTTTGACTGTTCTGATACATTATTAAAACATACATTCATAGAAACAGCATCCTACAGAATAAGAAAGAATTTACACTGAAGAAGTGTCACTGAAGTTGGAACGAAGGAGTTGTTGAAGCGATGAGTTTTGTGTCTCATAGGGCTGGGTATCGTTCATTTTTTTCCTGATACTAGTACTATAGCGATAATTGGTTTACGATACCGATAGCTGAATTATTCTTTTTTGATACCTATACTAAATTATTTGGCATCTACACAAAAAGTAAGCGGTGTTTTTATTGACCAGATCTACTTTAATAAATCAGAAATATAAAGTCACTTGTTATCGATCAACTGGCTTCACCTTCACTTGTACGGGCATCTCCTGTAGAGCATGGTGATAAAAATCTAAAACTATTTAGCGACAAAATCAAAGCGGAGATATCTGTTTATGCAAATGAACCCTCCATTATCTAAATAAGTATAAATTACCCAAATACATCTTATTTATATAAATTTGCTTAGTTTTAGTGGCTCATTCGACCTGATTCTACACTTCTTCTAAAGGTGGACACACACTACACGATTCTTTCAGTCTTAAGAGATTTTGTAAAGACTGGGGTGGCCACACTTGTATGATAATAGAAAGACTGGGCGTTCACACATAACGACTGAGAATCGTGAGAGCGCCCACGCTACACAACTCGACCAGACTGACAACAACTGAACTCATAATAAATTCTCGTGAGGATTTGAGAGGGGCTTATGTAGCGAGCAATTTGCATCTCTGTGTACGCTCTCTGGCCCTGCACATCACAAGTCAGCGTGGGACAACAACACACCAGTGTCATGTGAACACATCGTGCTCTATACTGGCTAGTTAACGCAGTTACAGTATAGCGCCGAGTACAAGTACTTACCCCCGCGGTGTCCGTGTGCTTTTTTTGGCAGCTACCTTCCTCGGCCGTGTGCGTAAAAGTCTTCTCTTTAATATAAAAAGTATTGAAAGGAATAATCCAAGCCGCAGTGAGGGAAACAACAAAACAGAAACATCCACTGAAGAAATATCAAGGTTTTGCTAAGAGCAACTAAACGCTTCCTTTGACACTTCAAAATAAAAGTCCCCAATGTTCCAGCATGAGGCAATGCTTTATTATGATGAGGTCCTAAAACAACAACTCATGTAACTCTGCGCAGACGATAAGATCAGGTAAAGTTTTATCTGTGCCGCTGTTGCTTCCTCTCAAATGGAAATTAAAAAGCGGTGGAGAAAAATAACATTTTTCAGTGGATTAAGATGAAAAGAACCCGGACTGACAGGACCAGCCCCGCGAGAGGAGCTGGCTGAAAACTGTGAGTGTTAAAAAGTTTGTTTGCGCTGTTATAGGAATAGCTATTATAGGAATGAAAAAGCAGATTGGTATTCATGTATTTTCCGTGTTTAACCCCTCTGTTATTACCTGCTGTGTCATGTGCGCCTCGGTAAAACAGCCCCCGCCTCTCCTGTGTGTTCCAAAATCGGCTTCAAAAATCAAACATGTTTGATTTACTGCGACTGGGTCTGATCGCGTCTTTCTGCTGCTTACGAGTCGAGTTGTTGACCCGCACACACTACGCGACGCGACTCACTGTGACTGCCCTCAACTAGGCATGACTCTGAAAGACTCGACGTGACTGGAAATCGTTGCAAAATCGGGCTAGAAAATCATGTAGTGTGTCCACCTTAAGGTGTTTTTGACTTGTTTCAATAGATTTCTACTTATTTCCTTTTTATTTCCATTTATTTGCCGATGGGGTAATAAAATTGGTTTTGTCCTTTTGGCAGTTTTATTTTCCCAATTAAAGCGAGATTACCTTACGATCAATAAAAATTGTCATGAAATACAGTATGTCTAATCTAGTCAAAACTGCTTTAAACAAATCAAGTAATTTACTGTATACTCATGCTTGATTTTTAGTTTTGTTGTGTAGAACCGTAAAACAGAAGAATGATGGTAATTTATTCAATAAAATACTATAAATTATTTTAGTGTTTTTATCATTTATTTGAGCTGAAACACCAGTCACTTTCTTTAGTGCATGTCTCAAGACCCACCAGGCTTTCTAAAGAAAAATATTTTTTCGGTACCTGTTTTCGGTACCAATTTATTTTTCCATACTGCTAGTACCGTGATTATTTTTACAATACCAGACTGGTATGGTTTGATGGTACCCAGCCCTCGTGTCTGATGGCTCTGAAGCGCCTCCCTGAAGGCAGTACTTCATATTCACCATGCAGGACATGCTGTTGGTCACAGGTGATTTTCCTGGACAGTGCCAGGACTCTTCTCATAAATCACTTGGAGTGACGGAATCTCTGCCGATCCGACTACTTTCATAGCCACCTTCACAAGTGTTTGTATTTTTGATTTGTCTTTTACAGAGCGCTCCGAACCAATCTCTTACACCAGTAGTTCCCAACCTTCTTTGCCTTGCGTACCCCTTGGGTCTTTCATTCATACTCTGAGTACCCCTTGCCTCAATGTTTTTTTTTTATTTATTATTATTTAGAAAGTGAATGACTAAAACTCCTATTGATCAGTTAAAATTCACAAAATACTGTCAAACTGTGGGGGTGGCGACAGACTCACACTTTATTGGATTGGGAACCTAAAGGCCACTGAGTTTCCAGGCCTTAACGATGGCATTGATTTCTCTCCGTTTCTGTGAACTACATGATCCTTGTTGTTTGTTACAGTAATTGTGGTAGGATTGTAGGACAGGTGTCTATTCTTTCCCCTGTTTTGAGCAGCTCAGTTACTCACTTCTACATGTAACTTGGCGATGTGTTGTGCATATAATATTTTTCTCTTCACACTTTTTATGGCTTGCATTGTAAATTTGTTGATGTAATTTGTTGGATTGTAAAATATGCAATATTTTCTGATTGTGCACTTATTGAATGGATAGGGTGCTGCCCTTTAAAAGGAGGTGCCGCTCCCACTAACTTGTTTGCACCAGGAGGAAGGCCATGTCAGGCTGAAACGCGTTGGTGCGTATTTTAAAGCTTTAGCCATGTTCGAATAAAGTCTTTTTAGTCATTCTTTTTCAACATCAGTGTGCCTTGGATTTTTCTTTGGGAACAGCCACATTCAATTCTGTTTTACACTTGTCTACCCAAAGAACCAGCCTTTTTTGTTGCAGCATTAAGAAGCACCCCTTTTTTCCAATTGAGCACCTGATTCACTTTTCACTTTACATTTTACACACAGACCCACGCAGCGCTCCTCCGTCCTTTTTGTCAAAACTCTCACTCTTTACAGTAAAATGCTTTAAATAGATTTTCTTCAAGCATAATAATCAAAAATACAATTCAGTTTTATCCTTTTTTTTTTATCTGAAATTATTCCAAATACCCCCTGCTAAGCTCTCGCGTACCCCCAGGGGTGTCTTACACAACTCTCAAAGACAGCATCATAACATCTTCATAGTGCAGACTCCAAACAGCCACAGGCGTCTCAAAAAAAATACAGGCTTTGAGCTAGCTAGTTATGGTTGCTCCACTTGAAACTGTTATCAAACCAAGCCCTGGTACTTAAGGAGTTGTTCAGTGTCCCTTCATTCAATCACAACAAGGTCATGCACTACTTACCATCTTTGGATCGAAAAGCATTTCCTTGGTTTATTTGGATTCAATTTTTATTTTACGTGCACCGAATAAAGGTCAAACTAAAACCTATTTTCCCGTCGGGATATAAAAGTTTGATGTACCTAATCGCGTGGTGAGCTTTAATCGTCAAGCCAACTGTCCAATCCAGTTGCAGAAAAACACTATTAATTACAAGTCTAGTCAAGTAGGTGGTAAATGCTCAGCTAAATAAAAAATAATGCGCCTTCGTAACTGCTGATGGTGATACAAAAATTACCTGTCAGTTTCCTACAAATATTGGAGCACATGAGCATTTCTTTAGGATTTCTACTCCAATGGAACCAGTCGATCAGCGATGCTTTAGTTACTGTTACCTAGTAAACTTCATCATAATGCTTAGTTAACTCTGTGCTAGTGTGCCAGCTAGCTGTTGTCGCAGTCTGAACGCCCAGAAGACAGTGGAGATGATCGTGGACTTCCGGAAAGTCACTGCCCCTCCGTCCTCCCTCACACTGACAGATTCCTCCACCCCCATTTCCATCGTGGACTCTTTCCGCTTCCTGGGCACCACTATCACCCAGGACCTCAAGTGGGAGCCGACCATCAGTTCCCTCATCAAGAAGGCCCAGCAGAGGATGTACTTCCTGTGGAAACTGAGGAAACTCAACTGGCCACCCAAGAGGATGGTGGACTTCTACAGGGCCACCATCGAGTCCATCCTCACCTCCTCCATCACCGTGTGGTACGCTGGAGCCACCACTAAGGACAAACACAGACGGCTGCATTGATTTCTCTTGTTACCGCAGCGCATCGTGCGTGCTGCTGAGAAGGTGACTGGCTGTAAACTTCCATCTCTCCAGGACCTGTTCCATTTGCACTGCTCTATTTGCACGATGTGGTATGTCCACACTCACATTTGTTGCTAATCTGTAATTCACCATTGCCATTTATGCTGCTGTCTCGTATTGTGTTAAGTTACTATTTTATTCGATTTTTTATCTTATTCTATTTTTATGCATGACTTATAGTTATATCCTTTATTTTATTTTTTTCCATAGTTTTTTATTTATCTTATTTTTTATCTATATTTTATTATCATGTTGCACAAGTACACCAAAGAAAATTCCTTGTCTGTGAGACCTTCATTGACAATGGCAATAAACTCTATTCTGATTCTGTCATTCTTTCTCCTAACACTTTGACTTTTGTGTGACCCCTGCACCTGGGTTTTTATGTTGTGCCTGGCCATGTGAGAGGTGCGGTGTCAGTGTAGCTACCGTGAGGGAGGGGAAGTGACCATCTCAGCTTCTGTAGGAGAAAGTTAGCAGTTAGCACGCAGTTTCGGTGTGATGTAGCTGTCACTGCCCTGGCCATCCCAGAGGCACGATGTGTCCGGAAGTTCCATATATGGGCATACACTGAGCCTCTGGTGTTTTAGACTTTTATTTTAATTATTACTTTGATTACGGCAATTTTAATTCATATTCACACACTTTAAGCAATTAAGCAAAAGAAAAATGTCGGCAAGAATACTTTTTATTACATTAGTGGTAGCATCGGCAGCTAACGCCGTGAAGCATTTCTTCGTGTGTCACCTGTGCGGCTTGCGGTGAAGCAGAGGAGTATAGGAGTTTATTGCTAGTTGGATAAGTCAAAACACTGTTGAGAGTCGGGTTAGAACTCCAATGAAATGAGGAGTCAGGTACTTAGTTGTTCTTTAATGCTTGGCCAAAGTCTGTGCGTTTTTTCTCCATCAAGCAGGCTCCGTAGTGTCGTCTCTTCCCTGTCTTCAAACATGTTGCCGCTGCCTCTGCTGTGGGCTAGGCTCCGCCCCTTAAAGGGCCAGCATGCCAGTCTGTTCTGCAGCCTTTTCCTCGACCGGCTTTGGAAAAGTGATAAAAAATGTCCCCTCCGATCTGGGTATCTAGAGTCCGATTGCACAGCCCCAACAGCAGTGCTTGGTTCCTTCATGTTGGAACATCTTTAAGAGACATAACTACAACTTTGTGACTATCGGAACGACTCAGACCCATAGGCACCCCATGCAAACTGAGCACTTGTTTGTCTGAGGAGACTTCCCAGAATGCATTGTGACGTGACGTCACGGTCTATTTTTAGTAACTGTGAAGTACGCTATTGTCAGTTCACAGTTACGTAATTAGCAGCAATATTTAAAGTGCAGAAGTCAATAAAGTGCAACAGTTTTGTTTGTTTTTTGAAGTCTGTCATTCACAGTGTGGTAGCTATCAGTTGGTACCCGCGAGGGTAGCCAACTAATAGAATAAATACCCAGTTCGTACTGTAAGTGCACTGACTCTGTCATTGCTATATCACAGTGTCCTTCTCACCCAGAGCCGTAGATGATGAGTTTGACCTCAGCCATGACTCAGATCCAAGGATCTGCTCTCTGCTGGAAGTCACAGTGATCCTTTAAATCAAAGGCTTCTGTAACTTTTGTGGCAGATGATATCAAACTATTATAATCTCTGATATCACTCTTTAAGACCAAAACAACTGACGCTTAACATGGCCTCCTGAGGGGAACCAAATGAGCTTCATTAGACACCATTTGGTCTTTAATATGTGATTGCTCATCACAAATTAAAAGACCATTTCACAAAGAGCGCAGCAACATGCTCACAATCTGTGGCTGGTATAAAGCGTTCTGCTCCACACAGGGGCAAACATGAGTCTTTACTGCAGGCTTTGTTCATGGAGACCAACTCTGGAACAATGTCCCCACATTCATTTTACAAATGTATTACCATTCATTTTAGGAAAGTAAACTGTAGAAACAGGCAGCAGGGACACATCTATATCAAAGCACAAGGCCGACCGTAATCATCTATTCTAATGTGTTGAATGCACTAAGAGCTTTGGCCTTGTGTGAAAAATCCACAAATGCAGACTATAGTGTTCTAGTCAGGGAGAGCATGAGGCGTTTGCAACAGCAGGCCTCTATCGATGGTATGGTTTAAAATGCATTTATTTTACGTTTGTGTGAGCGCTCTTGTTGTATCACATACAAAAGTTGTTAAAGAGCAACTAACCCCTAAATCAACTTTTTTTGCTGGTTAACTGTATAAATGGGTGTCAAATAGTATTGCCTCCATTATTACTTTGACATTTCAGTGCACATTTGTTGAAATCTAACTTTTGTGCTTAAAGAGACTCAACGGAGGTTGTCCATTTTCATACTCGTGACTGCCACCTCTGGCCGTCCGCGTAACTGCAGTCTCCATGTTAAGCTGGTGAATGACTGCTGACTCGGCCCGAACACGCAACTTTCTAGTGACGGTGCAGGCTTATAGCGGCAATTGAGTAGGATAGGTGTGGGCTCACAGTACAGCGTGGGACATTGCTGGAGCATGTAGGGGGTGGAAAATATATTATTTTTTACATTTTAACTTCCGTAGAGTCCATTTAAAACCGTCTGTGAATATAGAGTCTGTCACCTTACTGGTTCAATGTGTGATGTGACGTCAGCAGCCC
This sequence comes from Lesueurigobius sanzi, assembly GCA_900303255.1. Classification (NCBI taxonomy): domain Eukaryota; kingdom Metazoa; phylum Chordata; class Actinopteri; order Gobiiformes; family Gobiidae; genus Lesueurigobius; species Lesueurigobius sanzi. Next base: position 14,799 of record OMNZ01017582.1, read on the forward strand.
TGCCGCTAACACTACAACAACAACAGGCTAATGTTGCTAACCAGCTGCTAATGGCGATTCTAAATCTTTTATGCTTGGAGACTTAACACATCTGTAAAACAAATCCAGCGACTGAAACGGGCTCATGAAGAGCTTTTAAAAGAGGTATAACCTCAACACTATTTAGGAAGGTTAGCAGACGTACCCTCACCCCCCCACCGGGTATTCCCTGCTCTGCCAGGCCACGCCTCCTTCTGGCGCAATTTTCAAAAAATAGATGTGGGTGGAGTTAGGCTGTGGTAGGAGGGTTTGTTCTTTAAGCTTTTCATCTGTACTTGGTAGTTTAAGTGTTGCGGATATGGAGTAGCTTTTTAGATGAAAGATGCCTGGGACCACCACAAGTTAAACATCGGTATACAGTATGTGGCCTGCTTCCAAGTAAAGATCATTAGTCGTTGACAAAGCTTCTGGGATGAGAAGAGAAACACTTGAATCTCCAACAATTTGTCCAAATGTCTGTTATATGTATACATGTCACCATTTTCATCATAATTTAATATAAACATATTTCCAGTATATCTGCTAAGTTGTTGTAATGATGGGCTCTCCCTCATTCCCACTTACTTTAGTTATTTTGTTTATATTTCCACAGCAGCCACTGGACAATTGTCTATGGGCAGCCTTCTCTTATTTCACACAGATGTAACATTATACACAGGCTGTCTGTTCTTATGGCAAATATCTCCTTATGACAGGATCATTGTTCTGCTGTCACCAAAAAAAAAAACAGCATTCTTTAGTGGAGTCAATGGGAGATGACACTTTAAACATGACCCAATCCAAACCAATTAATCTGTAATACATCACTTACCATCACAAAGGCGTTGATAACAAAGACCAGTGATTCTTCTGCGTTCAAACTCCTTTAGTTTTATTTTGAAATATTAAATGTGCACTGCAGTGTTTTCTTGTCATGTTCTTGTTTCAAGTCATACTTGTCTCAGAAAGAAACAAACAAAGGCAGTGATGTAGTAATTCAAACTATTGTTTTCTTACTTTTGTCACTAATCAAAGTGTCATAAACCACAGATATAAACAGCATTTGTCTTAACATTTTAATTGAGTGATATCAATATGTAACTTTTGCTGTATATTACTGACATGAATATGAGGAAAATATGAATTTTCCATCATTTTATGTAAAAAATAATTGTATGTAAAAATAATTACTCCATTTCATGTGTATCACAGGAATGATCTTTATTTTCTGCGACATAATCCAAATAATGGATAAAGCTAGGTTTAAATGTATGGTTTTATTTTGTTGAGAGCTACTAAAGTGGAGATGTTGTCGGCTTGTCACAATGTAAGAAAAAAGCATTTTGAGAAAATGATCATTGAAGTTGAATTCCCCGTATAATTCTATAAAGAAACATTGAATCAGTGCAATAATTACACTCCTTATAGTACAGAATAAGTCATATTTGTAGCGGTGTGATGTTCATGACCGAATTGGCTCTTTTGAACAGGTGAACGAATCCAGATCTCAATTGTGAAAAGAGCCGGATCTTTTTTTCAGTCAATTTGATGTAAATTTACCAACAGAAATGAAATATCTTTGCTGTAAAAATGATTTGTCAGACAGACGTAGCCTTTTCCCATTGACTGTGGCACAAAAATGTCACAAACATGTTTTAAAGGAATTAAAATCACCTTTATCAACATTTGGTTTCATCTTGTTTAATCCTGATTTACTGTAGCTCTAGTCTAGTCCAGTTTTTGTCCAGTTATAGCACTAGTTTAGACCCTGTAGTTTACTGTATCTCAGTATTAGTCCCAGTTTTAGATCTGCTTTAGATCTGGCCAAGCCCAGTTTTAGCCCTTTTGGTTAATTTTAAAAATAAATGTGTCTGTCAGCCTAATATCTACTCATAATATGAGCCAGTCTTTTGAACGGCTCTTTGAAATGAACAGATCCCAAAGAGTCGGCTCCCTGTCAAGAGCCAATATCATCACTTCATATTTGTTTTCAGGTGAAAGTTCCTATGTTAACGGCAAAGTATCCCAAAAAAAAAATTGAGTTTTCCCCGTAGTGTCTCTCCTTAAATATTATTTTGAACATTGAACAGGGAAACAGAATTAGCTGTAGCTTTCTGTGTTTCTGGCAGATATTTTCATTAGATGAGCTGCCAAATCTGATTTCACAGTTCAGCCAAACTCTAGCCAGCAGTGCCAGAATAAACTCTCACAGGAAAGAATACGGTTTCCTAAAACCACCAATGATACAAATCCCATTCTGCTCACTTTTGAGTTAGGGGAATATTGGCTGTGATACTTTATGGCAAACACAACCCATATGACTTTTAGGAGCCAAAGTATGTTCATGACAACGAAACCACAAAGCCCAGGGCATGACACCTCCTCACCACGGACTAAATGAACAAGCTGAAAAGACCCCAGAGGCCCCAAGGCAGAGAAAATGACCGTGGTCCTTTGTATTTTGTCATGTACAGCACATTAAACTATGCAAAGGTAAAGCACTTTATTTCTAAGTAAACACACAGAAATTATGTAGATCAGATGGAGAGTAGGTCCTGAGCCACTACAACTCCTGTGGATCAAACTGACCAGCATGTTTTGGTGGTAGGGGAAACCGGAGAACCCAACACACAGAAAGGCCCTTGGCCAGTCAAGACCTACTTTTTGTGAGGCAAAAGTGCTAACCACTCAGCCACTGTGCCAGAAATCAGATCAGCTGCTTTATCTGCCTAAGCTCCACTATCATCCACCACTCAGCACTAAGCTCTATGTGCTGTGTCACTTTTCTGTGACACACACTTCCTCCACTGGGTTCCCCATAATCACTGCATTCTAGATATGTACAGATTACTCTTTATATCACTGTCTCTGCCTAATCCTTGAAGCTGTGACTGAAAAATAAATGAGTTTCCCCTTAAGGATTTTTAGTTTCCTGAATCAGGTACAGCATTATGCAAAGATATACAGAGATATTCCTGGCACCAAGTAAAAATGCACAGGAGCTTTTTTTTTTCCCCATTTGGATTATAGTGTCCGTAAAACGCTATTTTGCCTATAATTATGTTGAGCATGGTTACATGCTGTCAAAAACCCTTTCAAAACTGGAATATTAGCAATAACCCGGTTGCACGCAGCCATATAAACACCCGCAATAACCCGAATATGACCCCCGGGTTACTCCTGTTCTAACCCGAATATTTGGGCATGTATATGCACATCGGAATATCCCCATCAAAAGGAACATTAATTTGTGTACTGCGCATGAACAGCCCACAAGGCATGTTGGTCTTTTGAGTCCAGAAAGTACTCTATATGTGCGGAAATCAAACGGAAGAAGAAGAAGCAGATGTAAACAAACATGGCGAGGGCCAGTGCACACCGCACTTCTGGAGTGAAGAGGAAACAGACGTCTTAATCAATCTTGTGAAAGACATGAACATCATGTACTTACAGTATGTATTCATACATAGCACGTTGCCTGGAATCTCGGTTTGTAAAAGAATAAAAATAAAAAGAGTTGTGATTTGGATTGGGATAGTCCAAATGATTGACATACCATATAAACCGGAATAAGTCTGTCTGCTCACACATGCAAACGGGTTATTCCAACTCTTTCAGGAACCAGAAAATTGACCTGACTGGAATATTGACGGGTATATAAACGTAGTCAATGAGGGTCAGTCAATGAGGGTTCAGCTCATCTGCTCTCTGGATGCCTTAATTAAAGCCACTCCTATCAACCACCTGCCAGTCCTTTTCTGGTGTTGCACCACCAGATATCGAGACGAGATATATATAGACGAGAAGCAGCCACATTGGCTTTCGTAAAAAAGCAAGTCCTCCATAGGACTGTTGCTGACACTCCAAAGCCTACTCGCCTACTCCTAGACTGCTCCAAACAACATCAGCTGACCTGCCCAAGTCCACCTGGGTCAAAACAAAATGGAGGGACAAGGCTCTCCCTATCATTGTGAAGCAGAATTCACCAAGCGTTGGATTGTTCACCCACTAATAGGGAGCATGAGCTGGAGTTAGACCGTCGTGAGACAGGTTAGTTTTACCCTACTGATGTGTTGTTGCAATAGTAACAATAGTAGTTCCAATCTGTGGAAACATCAAGGCTGCATTTGTTCGTTGAAGCCCCCGGAGACGCACTTTGCCAGCATCTGCCCCATAAGCAATGGACCACACTCAAACACTCTGTGAATGTGGGGATCCATCACAAACCATGATGGACCACATTCTGACTATAGCTTTCCAAAACACCGGCCACCAAATGGCACCCACGGTCTCATTGACCTTGAATAACTCCCTGGAATGGCTGGCATCAACAGAGCTGGCCGTCTGAGGACATACAACAGAAGACACTCATTATGGACATATATGACCTCATTAAAAGTGATAGTGAGTGATGTAACAGTCTTGACAAATGCAATCACAGTTAGTGCAGGAAGAAAGGCCTTACAAAGAGCCACATTTTGTACCAAACTTTAAAGAAATGCAGAGCTCTTTATTGTTTGTAGGATGTGGATATTCTGATAAGGATGAAGTTCATGCTATAGTTGTTCAGACATAACCCACAGGGCTTAGGGTGTCTTAAATCTCAGTGAAAGACTGCTGTGTCACTCACACAACAGTCTGGTGTGTCTATGTTATCCAAATCTATACAAACAAACAAACAAATCAGACATGGCCAAACTAAGCACAAGCTGTAACAATGTTTGTTTATCCACAATAGATGGCCTCTGACTCAGACACTTTACTGATCCCTTTTGTCTTGTGTGCTGCAGTACTAGTGGTGACTAACAATCACTACCCTCAGTGGTAACCTATTCTGTTTAAACAATGTACAATAGGTTTTTCCCTCTTTGCCTGAGCACAACAAATACCACAGCAGGAATATGACCTTCAAGTCAGTGAGGGCTCAGATTTGTATTCTTCCAAAAGCTTCTCTATAATTCATGGCACTCATATCTCAGTCGACGGTTCTCTTTGCCTTTTCCTGTTGGTGCTTGATACTGAGTTCCTTGCAGGGCCACATCAAACTTCCTGTATTATTTATTTGCGAATGATACTTAGCATCCTGGCTGTGAAGCTGCTCAGTTTTCTGGTGGAATTACATGAGAAATATCCGAAGATGACGTGGGCCTTTTCAGCAGTGTAGCACCTGCACCTCTTTCACTGTCATTCCTAAACGTTGTACAGGCTCCATGCAGGGTGCAGGTGAGAAACCCAGGCGGATAATGATACACTGTGCCTCTATAAGTTATTTAGACAACAGCAGAGACACTCTGTCCAACACCACTAACATTGTTGTTGAGCTGTCAACCTTCTTTGATGATGAGCTGCTGTGGGACTGCAACAACAAAACTGTGATTCAGATGGAGTTAGTCTAACCGCCAATACGGCCCAACTGAGCCACATGACACTGCAGGAGGATAGGGAAAACTTTGTAATTGAGGGAAATCAATTTGAAGCATTTTTGATATATTACTACATACTGTAAATATGAGAAGAAAGTGTTCCGTAATTTTATGTGTAAAAATTGCATATATTTTAAGCGACAAACTCTAAATAATGGATAGACCCAGGTGTAAATTCATTATTTTATTTTGTTGATGTGTTTGTTACAAAGATTTGTTTAGAGGAAATTTAGGATATTTTGTTTAGCTAAAAAAAAAGTACAAAAATCCAAGGTGAAAGTGAATGTTCAGGCAAACCAGAGATTGTTGTCTCCACATCCTCAGATGGCTGGGTCAAAACTGCTGCACCGGCTGAGTGTGGGGGCCCTGGCTCATTTCACTTGATCAAATAATATTAAGGTGTGCTGTGGACAAGACCAACAATACATTTACAAACTCTAGGGATTTCAAATCATCAAAAGCTATGTTCACAATACTGTCTACTGTGTATGCTGTAAAGGTAATGGTGCTGAGCAGATTGTATGAAATTTCACCTTCATCCAGGTCCCTGGGCCAGGTGTACCAACTACATACATTATCATTATGAGGTGAAGAGGGCCCTGTTTTCTATCAACACAGTCTCACTCCGAGGGCG
>OMNZ01017588.1:0-12971 GCA_900303255.1 Lesueurigobius sanzi
GGGGGGGGGAAAGGGGGAAAAAAGGGGGGGGGGGGGGGGGGGGGGTTTTTGGGGGGGGGGGGGTTGTGTTGGTCTAGGGTGCTTGTGTGGAGGCGGTGGATGGTAATGAGCAAGTTTACAACACGCAAATAGCTCGTCTAAATGCTGTCTTCGACGAGCAGGCGGTTCAGGATTCACAATCAGAGGTTAGCGACACGGGGGGTTGTTGTTTTGTAGCCGTCAATGCCGTTGTGGCAGAAGGACAGACAGAGGTGGGAGAAGTTGTGGAATACTGCGAAATACTGTTTCTCACAAAATGAAAATGGTATTGCGCAATTTATGATGTGAATCATCGTACATTGTTTTTACCACTACTGCAATTACACTTTCTATGTGCTTTTGCAGCTGTAACTACTACTTTATACCACCAGTTTCTACAACATTTATGCAGTATTTAGGAATTTAAAAGGTCTTGGGTCTGATCCCAGTACAGGTAGGGTCTTTTGTGTGGACTTTGCATGCTCTCTCCTTGTCTGTGTAGTTTTTGCAAGAACAACCACAGGTGGATTAGATGAAGCAACTGTTTAACAGGGATCTGAAATGAACATAAACATACTTCCGCAACTTTAAAGTGGATATATCATGTACATGAGGCTTAAAAAACGGCTTAAAATGTTCTTTACTGTACCTAGGCATTGATTTTCTTGATGTTTTATAAATTAAAATATATCTTTGTAAGGATTAGACAGTTGTTCTAAGATGCAGAGGCCAGGGTTGGTGGTGATTTGGCCCGAAGCTCCCTCCGCAGGCAGAAATGGAAATGACTTGGTAAATATAAACTTTCTCTTTCATTCAACAACTGGCTTGTGACTTTGTGGCGCAAATGTATACAGAACAGATCCAGTGTTGAATTAGACTTTAAAACAATTACACAACTTTACCCAAGAAGTACAAATAAAAGTGATGAAAAGGGAGCAACAATATAACATGGTTTAAAGCTCAAAGATTGTGGATTTTGCATGAATTATTACATAATAAAATATTTTGAAGCTATTATTTGCTGGTTGTTGATATTTTTGCCTGGACACTTGTCTTTCGTTCATGTTTATCAGGTTCTTCCCTGTTGTGGGTTGCCCTGTGCCCCTCTCCGCTTTCTCCATCTAGTTTTGATCTTTATCTGCTTGTGCTCTATTCATACATTTCCCTCCGTGTCGTTCTGAAGTTGTTTAAATTAATGTATCCAGTTTCTCTTCATCAGTTCAGGAAGAGGCCACTTGTTTATCAGTATGCATTACCTTCGCCTCCCTCTCATATTATGCTCTCATTACGATTTTCAGACATGTTTCTTTTCTCTATCTCCCTGTTGCCTTCCTCAAAATCACATATTTTCTGCTTTTAATGTCCCCCGACCTCTCCTCCTCCCTCCGTGTGAAAAATGCATGAAGCCTGCTATAATTGCACAGTGCATTTCCATTGTAGTCATATTTGCGCTCTGCTCATGGGACGCCGCAGCATTATTATTACACATTCTTCCGCTTTTCCGCCCTCAAGGGTCATGCGCAACCGCTCTTACATTTATAAACCTGCAAAGCTCACACCTGTGGAAGCTGCACGCCAATTCACACCTCCAGATTTCTGCACACAGTAACATAAAAAGCACAAAAAAAAAGAGAGCAAGCCCCGAAGCATGGATTTTCTCATTCGCTCTTTTTGGCTCGCAGACATGTGCCTGTGTGGGGCTATAAAGCTTTTGGCGCTTTTCCTCAGCAGGAGAGGAGAAAGCCAGAATAGGGCTAGAACATGGTCTGCAGTTTGAATAGAGCCACAACAAAGTGGTTACTGTAAAGAGCAAAGTTGGTGAGATTAGAACCTGCCAGCTACATGGGGCAGGTGAGTAGGAGACGAACCCATCAAAGAGAGAAATTACCCCACACTGCCTAACTTGCAAGAGTAACTTTATTAGAACGGCAAAGATTACAAACCTTCTACTGAAACTAAGATTTTTCCAATGAAATTAGTTGGGCTGTGACAATATATCGTTATGGAGTACTCGTATCGAGGCGCAAATAATACATTAAAATGAACTTAATATGCTTGTTTGACCCAATGGATTATTCAGAACATATCACACACTACTTTCTGAGCATATTCACCATAGAAAAAACTTCTATTTAGTGCACCTATAAGATCATTTTTCATGTTTCTTTGGGATATGTATTGTATTATGGGCACTGTACCGGGACACACTTGTATCGTGACATGTATCATGTCATGGACCCTGTATCGTGACACGTATCGTATCGTGAAGTTGTTGGCAATACCCAGCCCTAGAAATTGGGGATGGATATACAGTGCATTCGGAAAGTACTCAACCCCCTCCACTTTTTCCACATTTTTGTTATGTTACAGCCTTATTCCAAAATGTATTAAATTATTGTTTTTTTTTCTTCTTCTAATCAATCTACACACGATGCTTAATAAAGTGAAAAAGGTTTTTTAGAATCTTTTGCCATTTTATTAAAATAAAAAATGGAAATACCACATATGTAAGTATTCACAGCCTTTACTATGACACTTAATACTGAGCTCAGATTCATCCTGTTTCCACTGATGATCTTTGAGATGTTTCAACATCTTGACTGGAGTCCAGCTGTGGTTAATTCAACTGATTGCATTTGATTTGGAAAGGCCCACACCTGTGTATAAGGCCCCACAGCTGACAGTGATGTCAGAGCACAAACCAAGCCATGAAGTCAAAGGAACTGTCTGTAGACCTCTGAGACAGGACTGTACCGAGGCACAGACCTGGGGAAGGCTACAGAAACATTGTTGCAGCATTGAAGGTCCTGAAGAGCACTGTGGCTTCCATTATTCATAAATGGAAGAAGTTCCTAGAGCTGGCCGCCGTCCAAACTGAGCAATTGAGGGAGAGGGCCTTGGTCAGGGAGGTGACCAAGAACCCAATCACTGAAAGAGCTCCAGCGTTACTCTGAGGAAATGGGAGAACCTTCCAGAAGGACAACCATCTCTGCAGCACTGCACCATAAAGGCCTGATTGGCTGAAAGTACCAATATTAATTAGCATACTGGTATGCAAAATAGAAGGCGCGGCAGCAATTATACACACAAAAGAGCGACTTACTTCATTGTTCTGGGTCCAAAACACCTCCACAGCAGCAAAGCATTAAACTGAGCCATCCTCATCATGAGACAGAAGCTGCAAGTTTGTCATTAAAGTATTCATTTTATAGTTTATGTAATTCATTTAACATTAACAGCTAACTAACTTATAGCTAACTACTTTACATTATTTCAATATACATATCAATAATATAAAATAACAAACAAGATTTAGAAATGTATATTGATTGAAATGCATACCCCATAAGAAATAACCAGTATCGGTATCGGCATTGGTATCAACTGAATTTACCCCAAAAATATCTGTATTGTATCGATAAAAAAAGTGGTATCACCCATCACTAAATTAAATCACACATTTCAAAGTAGCGGGCTGAAAAATTTGTTATAAACTAATATTATTTGTATCCCTTTTCACAGAAGTACCGCATTCATTCAAATCCCATGTGAAATGTATGTATCTATTCTCTATTTATGCATGGAGTATTAATAATGGAAACTGCATAATAAATTTGATCTCATTTACACACATGCCCTTGGGCTCTCCACTTCACCTGTTAGCATTTATTTTAATTTCATGGACATTATGTTTTGTCTCCCTGTACCAGGCCAGCGTTCACACATTCGGTCACAGGCAGCGAGTGCGACTGAGGAATGGTAATAGGCTCTGTACCTTATAACACTTGATTGGGAGAATCAATAAGCCTGCAGAACTGAGAGGAATATGCCATTTGTAGTGTTAATGTACTGATAAACTAACTGTGTATTGTTTTGTTGGACCATTAGCCATTATACCAACAAAATAAAGTGATTTTCTTTCCTTTTATTCTTCCTGGCCAAGTCATAACATGGATACATTCAGCAAGTTTCTTATGGGGCATGCTCCTCCTACCTCTGCCCTTTTGCCCTATGTTTGCTTTTCTATTGATTAAATTCAAATGTGTGTATTAACGATAACCTTCACAGCCCAAGGCCTTATAGGCAATAGCTTCTGGTCAATGGGCTGTCTCATTATCTTGTCTGTGTGCTGTTTAGGGAGCAGTGCATAAATTTGTGTTATTCAATGGTTCACTGTGGTGTATGTAGCCTAAAGCAAGAAGCTTTAGAAAAGTGACCATAAAATCACTTCTCTCAGTGTACCCACGACCGCTTTGGCTCCAATAGCAGCTTACCACTATAGAGTATTTCTCGTTTGCTCTATGGTATAATAGCTAATGTGGCCTTTGTGCCTGTCTTGAGCCGCATGGGCTGTATATGCACACATGCGTTCGTCCGTGTTACTTTCCTACGAAGGATTAAAAGGCTCACACAAAAGTTGGTCCATTCTCAATAATGTGGCTGCTTGTGACAGGAAGGGCATAATTATGACATGAAGATCTGGTGAGTTACAGTGAAAAATAAATGCCTCAAAGACACCCACAAAGGAAAATGTGATGTAGACTTAGGAAATCTATATTGAAAATTTTTGGTGTGGGAGGAGTAAGGCTTTGGCACGCCTGTTTAAGATAAGATAAGATAAGATAAAACTTTATTGATCTCACAATGGAGAAATTCAGGCCCTCTTTAAGGACAGACATGAGGAAACGCATACACACACATGAGGAGGCCCACGATAGATCATGCCATGAGAGAAAGTTTTTATTGAGCCTCTCCTCCTCAGACTCAGAAAGACTAAAAATCTGGCTAAAAATCCTCTAGTGTGTGGCCAACTTTAGGAAATGAGAGAATTCGCTAGTATTCTGGAAAGTGGTTGTAGAGCACTGTTGGGACAGTATTAGGTTTTTTTAAAGGAGACATATGGGTTTAATTATAGAATGTATTTTTTTGTTTGTTAGTTTGTTTGAGACTACATGGACTACAATCTGTGGTTTGGACGTTAGATTGTGAGCGTACTGTCTCACCCATACTCCAGAAGAGTAGGTGGTGGTAATGCTGTAGTAAATGGTTTCTAACCACAGTAAAACTCGAAGAAGAAGAAAGGATTTGCACAGGCCTTTTCCGAAACCGCTTCCTCCTCCCTTTCCCTAAGCACTTATTTGCCCGTGCCCGCGAAGGGACGGTCTGTCCGAAACAACCGAGCCTTGAGACAAGTTTATACTTTAGAAATTTAGACAACTTTAGAAGTGTCAAGGACTATTGTCAAGGAAAAGGAAAGCAGTAATGACACCTGATATTATTGGCGGTGGAAACATGTGTTTGGTAGCAAAATATGTAATGTAATAACGAATGTGTATGAAATCTGAATCTGAATTACTGGGTTAACTCTTGAAAATTATTTTCAGTTAAAATATTGTCCGTCAAACTTGCGTGCAGAAGCGCTCTTCTGAAGGAACATCTAAGTTGCCTTCATTTAGTGGAAGTGGGTAGGGGAAGGATGGAGGAATTGGTTTCGGAAAGGGCCACAGTTATTTCATGATATTTATTAATTATAATAATCTTTACAAACAAGAAAACAGCAAATAGACACAAACAGAAAACATTATACTGGTTTGAGATGTGACATTGATGCTATAGTTTTATTGTTGACAACATTTTCTGTGGCTCCCTTTATTTTCAGACGTCGGTGGTTTCTTCGAGGTGGGCACTCTGGTCAAGTACAGCCTGGCCCCTGAGTCGCTTTCCTCCAGCAGAGACTCCAGGCTGCAGCCCCACCAGCTCTGGCCTCAGGAGGTGAACCTGACCCGGGAGGAGCTGAGCCTGAGCTTCAGCACGTCCAACGCCCCCGCGGTGCTCCTCTACGTCAGCTCCAAAACTCAAGACTATCTGGCACTGCTCCTCCGGCACAATGGTGAGAACAACAGGCATACACACAGTTATAGAGAAAGATTAAGGACCCAAGGGTTGTTGTATGTTTCCACAATGTCAATTGGCTGATTTTTGATGCCCACTGGAGACACCGTTTTCTTTTTCCTTCTGAAATCAATGATCAACTCCTGTGTTTTAGCCACATTGAGCTGTAAAAAATCACACCAACTAACAAAAGAGCCAATTTCATCTCTCTATGCTTTGTCATCACCCTGAGAAATCAAACCCAGGAGAGCAGTGTCATCTGAAAATGTTTGCAGATGACAAGAAGCAAGCCTGTGCATGTAGTCAGCCGTGTGCAATGAGAATAAGAACGGTGATAAAACGGTTCCTTGCGGAGAACCAGTTCTAGTTCAAAGAATTTCAGAGCATTTGTCACCTGGTCTCACAAACTGAGGGCGATTTAAAAGGTAGTCTAACACCCCAGGCGGCAGTGGTGTGGTGCAACTTAAAACTCAATAACTTATTAGCTAAAATATGTGGTTGTGTAGCATTAAAAGCTAGAAAAAAAAATCAAACAGAGCTGCCAGTCTTTTCCAGGTGTTTTCCATAGTTGTGTGGTACATATACAAGGCATCATCCAAATTTTCTCTCAATCTCAAAATATTTATCCTCTCAAATGCCTCTCAAAATACAGTAACCCAATGCTCAACAATAGCACCCCACAAGCCTTTGTTTCGGTCCCAACCCTGGATATGTTGTGTGAGGATAAACACATCTCTGTGAGCAGAGGCAGATTTGCAGAGAAACGGAAAGATGAAGTGAAGCAATAATATCACCTGAAGTGGCCGTCATCATTATTATTTAATCATGTTCCGACAATGTCTTTTTTTGCTAAGATACATCCATAATTTAAAAACACATCACCATGTTTTATGTGCCTAGGCTCTTTGCAGGTGCGTTACAACCTGGGCGGTCTGAGGGAGCCTTTTGCTATTGATGTGGACCAGCGCAACTTGGCCAACGGACAGCCTCACAACATCAACATGTCCCGAGTGGACCGGCGCATTACCATACAGGTGCGGAGCTCTCTCTCACACGCACAAATCCAAACACGACCTTTAGCTGGCGCTTGACGAAGATGGAAAATTCAAGCTCCTTCTTTCAAATAGTTGAGGACTTGGACTCAAAGTAATGCACACTTGTAAAAGCTGAGGTGAGAACTTTGCTTCACCTCTGCCTCCGTTTATCCCCTGCAGTTTTTAGACATGGACTAAGTAAAGCTGAAAGAGTATTGATCCTCTGTGTTTAGCATGTAGCTGCAGTAGCGTACTTGGAGAGCTGCATACAGATGTTTATTAAGAATGTAGCAAGTGAATAGTGTTTGTTTGTAATAAAATAGCTCAGTGCAGATCAATACTGGCAAGCTTTGGAGTACAAATTCAGCCAAACTTTTACCAACTTCAATTTGGGTTGAAATGCTCCAAACCGCCTGCAGGGGTGGTCATAAAAAGCAGGCGAAATCTGGGAGCAAGTCTCCAAAACAGCAATTAAATGAAAATGTGGTTGAAGAGCTTTCATACTGTATGTGCTGAGAGGATCTCATAGTCTCTGAAAGATCTCCCCCTAGTGGCCATAAATAGGTTTCATTTGAATTCAGCAACACCTTGGAATAATTTATTGCTCAATAACCTTTGCTGGAAAGAATATTTTTTATCATAAGAAGGGTCGTTTTTTAATTCTAGTTAGATTACTAAATAAAAAATGGGAAAGTAATTTACATTGCCACATGAAAATACCTGATTATGTGTAAAAGTTAATAGTACAGTACAGACAAAGTGAATTTATTAACATCTGTGTACATTGAAATGATCATAAACATGATATGCATCACGACTGAGTGGATATGCAAACAAAGCAATCATGTACAAAATATTCAGCCGCTGAGATTATAGCCTTCTCTGTATCTCCCTTCAGAGCAAATTAACATAATGTTACGTGCCCGCTGCATCTTGCTGTCAGCGCTCCAGCCGTACTTCACTTTGGTGGCGCCCGAACGCGGCGGTGCCCCATCGATAGCTGAATCTCATCACCGACCTGGCTACATTTGCGACCGTGAGTGAGGAATTCAGACAGCCGGAGAATTAAACTGAAATATCTGGTCTCCGTCTTTCTCATTTTCTGAACAAATCACGCCCCGCGGCTCCTGATCACTCCGCCGGGACCACTTTACCGACGCGGGAACGTATTGGAGTCAATGTGGGATCCTTTCCTCTCCATAGACTTATAGATAGTAGATGCAGACCGCCTTGTACCAGCTAATGTTGACAGCCGCGCTATTGATGTTCCACCAAGTTCGAGAGTGATAGAGCGCAACTTTTTATGTGAAATCCTGCAGTGAACAGTGTTTTTGAACAAGTTTTCTACTTACTCTAGACAAACAAATCTAAAAATTCAAAAAAAAAATAGTGAAAAAGGAATATTTGACCGTGATTTGAGAAGGTAACTAAAATTATCTGACAATGGAATGAGTATTTTGGCACCTGGAATAGTAAAAACATCTTAATTAATCTAAAATTAGATAACTTTTTTGTTGCATGGCAAGAATAAAATACAGACATTTTAACTCATCAAGATATGATTTTTTGCAGTGATTAGTTAGGGAAACTACAGCATATTTTGTCAGCACGTAAAGCTCGCATGTGGATCTCCAAAGAGAATCCTGGTTTCTTCCATCAAGCCAAAACTTGCACAGTGGGCCTTTCCTCCAGGTTCGTACTCCTGGAGATGGGTCCTGGGTGGGTTGCACTGAGGCACAGGTTGAAGGATGGCAGATTTCAAAATGCAAACATAATGCACTTATATAGAAGTAAGATTTATGTAAAACAATACTAAAACGAGTAATAACAGAGAAATTGGTGCTTTTATAGTTGGCGCAGGAACAAACCAAAGTCTGAAATTGGCCTCTAAATGACAATGAAACTCCAAGTATCAGTATCCTGTCTCTCTCTCCCTCTATGTCTGACTGTTTTTGTGCACAACTAAATGATTAAAAGACCACACAGACTTTTGAAAACACCCTTAACTTGTGTTGACTTGGCTTGTTTAGAGTTCGAGAAAGGTGAAGAAAAAAGGAGTCAAGATTTAGTCCAAACCTTGTTCCATCCAAGCGAACCTTGAAGAAGAGTTTGAACTGGAAAACACCACAACAGACTAACTAAGGCTGGACTGTTAGATATAACGCTTTAAAGGACTTGAGAAACTTTGAAATGTTGGAACATAGCTGTAGTTTTGGGGCATTTTGTCACCAAGTCACTCTTCCCACACTATAATTTTCTATTTACATTTTCTCAAAAGCCTTTATTGCGCTGGGCTAATGCATATTACAATCTTTTAAAACTTATTGCTAGTTTCTTCCACATCAGCTCCAATAAAGCCTTTTTCAAGAAGTGAGCACCAGCAACTACGTCTCCTCTATTTGTAGTGGAGTGATTGCAACTCAGGACACCTGGTGTGATTACGAACGCAGAACATCTGGTGACCTGAGGGAGTGGCCGCACAATTGAGTGAGCACACCCCCTCACGATTAGGTGATCACCCAACAGAGAAAAAAAGAAAACTGAAAAATAAGAATAAGAATAAACACTGCTACAGAAAAGTCAATTTCCTCATTTAAACCAGTGTATACAGTCGCCTTCAGATTATAAATATGCCAAGTTTCCCTCTGTAGTAATAATTTTAGACGATCCCCTCCTCTGCGATGCTTCTGGATGTGTTCCAAAGCTTCCACCCTGAGACCATCAGGGTTACTGCCATGATTTTGAAAAAATGCTATAGGGTAATAATAATAAAAATTATTTTTCTCAACTGCGCGTTTATGTTCTGACACCCTGTCTTTTAGTCGTCTCTTTGTGGTGAGTTTGAGATTAATTTGTCTATTGTGTTCCTTCTGATGATAAAATATTAAATGGCATTAAAACAGCTCCTCCTCGAACCGCCACCTTATCGTGGTGGAGGGGTTTGAGCACCCGAATGATCCTATAGGAGCTCTGCTGTCTGGGGCATTATGCCCCTGGTAGGGTCTCCCATTGCAAACAGGTCCTAGGTGACGGGTCAGACCTAGAGCGGTTCAGAAGCCCCTCATGATGAGAGACCATCAAGGACTATTGCATCGCCCAGAGGTGAATGAGCGTCATGGGGCCACCACCTGCAAGAGGAGCCATAAGGGACTGGTGCAATATGATCCGGGCAGCTAGGATTGCTGCCCCCACGACCCAGCGGAAGAAGATGATGGATGGCATTTAAAAAGGACGTTGACTTGGCAGGGCACATTTGCATTATTTTCACAGAACTTTGCAGAGTACATTACTTAAATTGTTTTCCATTATTTGCTTACAACTCTGCTACACAGCCATTGTATTTTGGAGCATCGTCGTCGCTTGCATATCCAGTCTGAGCATGTTAACTTCACAACTTTGCACTTATAATTTGAACGCAAGCTTTCAGAATCATAATGATAGAGTTTGGAGTTGCGTTCACTATAGTATACCGTACATTAAAAGGGAGGAGGAACCCTGGCCACCACATAAATGTGTTCTGAACAGTCTGACAAGAAACAGTAAAAAAGAGCTCAGGGCTTAACCTGCTTTGCTCTGGCATGCAAATTTGATAGGAAAAACCACAGTCGTTTTCATAATGTAACCATCTATTAAAGCTTTGATAATGTTGTCCTGGGCGTCATTTATGGAAAGCTCTTTCAGTCAGATCGAATGTGCATTTCTCTGCCCAAATGCCCAGGCCCATTTGCTTTTAGACATTGAGGCGAATCATTAGTGACTGGAGTGCACCCCGGCTAATTCCTCCCAAATTGTTGCATTATGCATTAAAGCCTAGAGCTGTTTGAGCCAACCATCAGCATTTAAAATTTAACCAAGCCATTATTATTTTGTTTACACCGACCAAATCCCTGTTTGAACCGGGATGTAACGACTGCGCGGGGCGAGGCGTGCAAAACATTAAGACTGACGTGCAGTGAATATTGTAGATCAGAGGCTCTTAACTATAGACCCACCATCAATATGGAACGCCAAGCCCCGAGCCAAATAAGAATTGAATTTTGTATATAAATTATGTAAAATATTGGATTTTTTTTTTACAAATTATCATTTTATAAGCATTGAATTATCCTAAAAAGTTAATTTGCCTTTGATTGAACTAATTTAAAGAAATATGCCAATGGGGCAAGTTTTTTAACACTCAGATTAAGAAAAACATCAACAAAAATCTTTTTACATGTAAAGTAGGCAAAAATTCTTCAGTCTTCATCTGTACTCTGTAGTTGAAGTGTACACTCCTACGATGGACAACTCCTGTACGACTGAGAACCTACACAAACATACATGTAAAGTAGTCTTGTTTTTGTCTGATTGAAAGAAAAACAATTATTATCTTCATTTATATTTAGGTTTTTTAGTCGGCAAAAATATCTGAAAAAATATCTGAAATTTAGTTATTGTTTTTGTTACTATTACCTTTTTTTTTGTTTAGGATTTCCAAAAATATACCTGCGACCTCTAATCACAACAAATGGTGAATGTGGGGATGGAAGTGTTGAGCTTTGGGTCAGCGTGTCAAGTTAGTTAGTTTATTTATCTATTCATAGAACCATTAATAATAAATTAAAAAATACAGGAAGTGTAATAAATAAAGAATTTGTATTGATTGTAAGAAGGCAAGCTAGTTTTTTGTTAGCATCGCAGTGGCAGAGACCCTGAAAAGTTACTCCTAAAGTTGAAACATGAACCATGCTTATTCACCTTGGTAAGCCCCACCCACTTTTGTTGTATAAGCATTTCCTCTTTGTGCTAGCACTTCCTGTGAGCCGGGATTCCAAGTGTTGTCAGTGGAATAGACAGACAACTCACGAAAAAGCGCAACGAAAATAGGTTTGTGTGGCTCGAGGTTTATGACAAAGCGGAATTAAGACATGGAAAAGTAACCTAAGATTGTTTTTAAAGATATTATCACTTACTTTTTGATGTCTCTATAATTGGCTAATTGGCTGTGAGGCTTTAAGGGACCAAAGCTGATCAATACATCGACACAGCGGTATCTTGGAGATGCTACATGCACCATTAACAGAAATCAAAGCCAATGCCAGGCTCAAGTTAGAGCTGCAAGTTGACCAAGACGGCGGCCCCCATTGAGAGTTCCTGTTTGAGGTGAATAAACTAAACTTATAAATCCTTGTGAAGAATTGGGAAGTTGTGGATGAGTTACTTGAGACGACAACTACCGGTTTAAACTTCTGCTTCCTCTTTCATCGTTGGAAACAAATGAATTCGGTACAGGGCCTTTAAGAAAGTGGTCATAATGTTTACCCATGAGCGAGATAAACGTGTGGCCCGATGTGTGATACTCCGCTCCTCAGCCGCCTGCGGATTCTTTTCTGCAATCGAATCAGGAAGTCAAGTGTTTACCAGCGGTTGTTTAGGTCTCACTTCGCCGCTATCGGGTGCAAATCTTAAAAGCTTTTAGACGTGTGACGTTTAAAGCCGTGGCCCCTGAGCAAGTTGGAGAAGTATCGGTGGGTGGTAAGTGGTAGCAGAGCGACAAAGCGTGGAGATAGACTGAACAGAGAAAGATAAAGATGGTGAAAAATACAGTGCAACAAAAACACTTTTGGTTATCTGACTGCAGCTACAGCCCGGAGGCGGGTTTGCGGCTTTAGATTTACATGCGCGCCCCGACAGTTAGCCGAATGTACACGGAGAGATGGGACTTGTTTTGTGCCTGTGTCAGGGAGGTCTTGTCAGGTTAGGTTGCTATCAAAGGCTGGCCAAGATCAAAATATGTTCCCATCTATCCGTCTGCCGTGATGCTGCATTCTCCTGAACAGCGAAAAGTTAAGAGATGAAAGTGAGCCACCCCCCCCCCCCCCCCCCCCGGCCTTTTTCCCCCCCCCCCCCCTTCCCCCCCCCCCCCCCCCCCCCCCCCCCCCCCCCTCCCCCTTTTTCCTGCTTCCCTTGATCTATGGCTGCTGTCTTTGCCACTCACGCATCAAACCACAATAAAGTATCTCCTGTTTTGGCTGAGGTGGTGTTATA
>OMNZ01017595.1:0-13469 GCA_900303255.1 Lesueurigobius sanzi
ACCTGGCCGTGGTCGTAAGAGCAAGATCTCAAAAACTCGTCAGAGATGTCAGTAAGGAGCCCCGGACATCTGCCAAGATGATTGTTGCTGACCTGGCCTCTTCTGGAGTTCATGTTTGAAGGAGCACAGTTATGAGGGCTCTTCATTGTGGTGGACTTCAGGGCCATCGTCCTAGAAGAACCCCTTTACTAATAGAGCAGCACATCAGAGCCCAACTGAGCTTTGCCCCAGAGCATTTGAAAGTTAAAGAAGACTTTTGGAAGTCTGTACTTTGGTCTGATGAGACTAAATTGGAACTGTTTGGGCACATGGATGTTGCTTATGTTTGGAGAAGAAAGGGAGAGGCCTTCAACCCTGGGAACACAGTCCCCACAGTTAAACATGGGGCTGTTTTGCAGGCTCAGGCACAGGGAGCCTTGTTCGGGTCTATAGCACCATGAAAAAAGAGGACTATGTTAGAATTTTGAGGGAGAACATGCAGAAATCTGGCGGTAGTTTATGCTTAGGTCGTCTCTGGGTCTTCCAACAAAATAATGATCCAAAGCCCACATCCAAATTAGTCCAACAGTTCCTCAAGGATACCAAAACCAAGGTGTTGGAGTGGCCCGCACAGAACCCAGACCTCAATCCTATAGAGAATCTGTGGCGGGGCGAAAATGTGAATGTCCATGCTCGGAAACCATGCAATTTGGACCAGTTAGAACAATTTGCAATGGAGGAATGGGCCAAAATCCCTCAGGAGACATGTGCAAACCTAGTTAACAACTACTCAAAGAGGTTGTTGTCAGTTGTGACTCAAAAAGGCTACACTATTGACTATTAATGGCCAGAGGACTAATAATTTTGGAAGTACTATTTTTGCCCTTTTTTGTTAAAACTTTGTGTAAACAATAAAGTATCTTATTTAAACTTATTGGACATGGTCTTTATAGAGTATAGTGTTTCCAGAATAACAAACACTTATTGTTTATGGTCATTTTCATGGAGAAATCAAGAGTAATGTCTAATTTTATAAGGGGGGCTGATAATTGTGGCTACAACTGTTTATATATATAAATTTTGTTTGTTACAAATTTGGCAGTCCTGGTTTTCCATCAAATGTTTAATAACATTACATTTATATAATAATGGTTGGTAAGAGGAAGATTATGTATTAATATAGCACATTTCATAAGCATCATAACAATATTTATAATGCTGTACCATCACATTTTCAGAATTATGGCCCTACCAAAAGTTTTACGTTGAATCGCTTAAATGGCATAATAAAATACCGTACTTATTTGGCTAGTGCTTTCCTGTCTATGTTGCTTTCACCGCTATGGAGGACTAAAACTACCAAAATAATAAATAAATGTCCACATTGGCAAATAACTATTAAGATATCACTACAAATCCTGAGTGAAAAAAAAAAAACCTTTATTATTAAGCCCCTCTTTGGTGCTTAAAACAAAACAAAAAATAATTTTCTGTCTGTGTTTATTTATTCATTCATTCATTCTCATTTTGTTTATTTCGTATGTTATGTTTTTGCTCTGCTTTATTTTTACGGCCTGCATTATTATTTTCTTGATTTCTCTCAGCAGATGCAAATTAAAGGGTGTCTGATAGTGAGACCCAGTGTTGCCAGATGTACGATAACTATCGTATTTGAACAATAATTTAGACCTCTGTACGATGTACGATCAATAATGCCAAAAATCCCCTAATGTACGATAATTTCAGAGCGCCAGATAATGTCTGGTTGAATGCTTTTTCCGGTCTCTGCAGCACTTTGCTGTACGCCAAATCTGGAGTCAGATTCAGCCTCCATGAGGCTGGAGAGAGTGTGTGCAGGAAAACTCCTGAATGAGCCACAGAGTGAACCATAACTTAACAAGTTTAATGAGTTAAGTCCGAACCACAGTTAAGAGACTGAAATAGGAAGGAAGAATCAGGCGTAAACTATGTTTGTTGTGAGTGTGGGGCTCTAATTCTGACATGTATATCCTTAATTTTTACATTGCAAACATATGTACGCTGTCTATACGATCATTTGATTTTAAGAATCTGGCAACCCTGGTGAGACCTAAGCAATCGAGCATCATAGACGAAGGCAGGCAGTTTAAACAACAGATTATTTGGGCCAACAGTGGCTCAGACGGTAGAGCGGGTTGTCTCATTATTAGGTCTGGGGTTCAAACCCCGGCTCCTGCAGGTGCAATACACTTCACCCACTTCCTGTATGAATGTAGTGTAAGAGTGAGGGATGGTTGGAGGGGCTGATTGTACAGATTGGCAGCTGTAGCTACAATACTTGCCTACCACCATTGAGTATGGAGTGAATGAATAATGACTAGTGCAGCACTTTGAGAAACTTGTAACACAGGCATGATAAGTGCAAAACTAATATTATCAGTTTGACTTCACTCAGGCTGGACTCTCTCCATCCCTTTCTCAGGCATAATCTGATAATACGTAAGAATAATGATATTGAGCTTTGAAAGAATAGTGTCTACAGTGCAGCACTTTGAGAAACTTGTAAGGCTTGAAAAGTGCAATACAAAGTGCAATACGAGTGTATTCGTATCAGTTTGCCTTCTCTGGCTGAACTCTCTCCATCACTCTCTCAGGCATAAACTGATAATAATAGCTTTATTAATGACATTATTCATTCACTCCATACTGGCTCAAGTATTGTAGCCACAGCTGCCCAAAGGAAGCAAGGCTGCAAATCTGCGCTATTGGCCCCTCCGACCACCACCAACCACTGACTCCCACACTACATTCATACAGGCAGTGGGTATTGCCCAGGACACGACAGTCTGCACCTGCAGGAACAGGGATTTGAACCCCAGACTTACTGATCATGAGATGAGATCTACCACCTGAGCCACTGTCACCCCATATAATCTGCTGTTAAACTGCCTCCATTCATTTATGATGCTCGATTATATATATACTGTATATATATTATAAATATATGTATTTATTGTTTTAAGCACCAAAGAGAGGTTTAATAATTATTATTTCTTTATTATTTTTTCATCTCAGCATTTGTCTAAGCTAATGTGGCCTTTTTCCCCTTCTTTTTGGCAGTTTTAGTCCTCCATACCCCACTGCTCATACCCACAAATTGTGTCCAAAGATTATTGGTTGTGTTCTAGAACATCTGCAACTACTATCTTTGCAGAAAGACACCTGTTTAAAACTTACACGTCCTGGGAACTAAAGTAATTCACTTGGTGAACAATACACAGCAAAACCTTTATGATTGCTATACTAATTGAGTACTTAAAATAAATTGTCCAGTTTGGGCGTTTAAGTATTTGAAACAGTCCAAAGACATCCTCATACAGCAATAATGTAAAGTGCATTCTAAAAAGATGAGCGCAGGTTATCAGGCTGTTTATGACAGCTAGTACACAGCTAGTACACAGCTAGTACACAGCTAGTACACAGCTAGTACACAGCTAGTACACAGCTAGTACACAGCTAGTACACAGCTAGTACACTGCTCAGCCTTCAGCTGTATGCCCAGATGCTGCTCAAAAAGGTGTCATATTACTTAATGAGTTTCATCCCAAAATGTATGTTAAAATGCAGTATTTGTATTTGGAATGGCAAGGTACGTTATATTAACATTTTTTTTTATCACACTTACGAGTGCTACATGTACAACAGTTGAGAGTGCTTTCACTCTACACAGGGCATAATCATCAGCTATCCCTGAAGCTTCAGAGTAGAGACTGACAATTTCCCACAAATCCCAATTTTACTATTGATCCCATGATTGGGACGGGAGAGGAAAAAAAAACATCAGGAGTGTGTGGGAACGGGAGCGCGATAGCAGCTGTGTATTTCAGTAGCCTCATTTAACTCTGTTCTGCTGCTCCCTCCTTCCTACCTCTCTATGATTATCGATGGCTGAGGCGGCCAAATCAGCACGTTAAAAAGGCTCCCCTCTCATCGATGCATTTGCTGTATCCCGCCCTTCTCCTCTGCTTTATATACATTATATTACAAGCTTTATAATGTTTCAATGTGCTAAACTTAATGTGGAAATAAATCAAGTCAATCAATATAGGCAGGGGTTAAGGTTAAGGTGAACTTTATTATCCCCGTAGGTGGACAAAAAAGGTGGGCAAACTAGGGCCCGGGGGCCAAATGCGGCCAACCTGGCCCTTCAATCTGGCCCGCAAAGCATTACCAAGCATGATATGCATTGGTTATTGGCATAAAGGAAGAACATTTATACCTGCTGCTATTTTGATGCTTTTGAAAATGTATTTAGGTGATCTGCTTGAGAATTGACCAACTGTACCGCAACTTGTCCGGCCCACCTGGCAAGTTCAAAAACCCAGTGTGGCCCCATACCCGTTAGAGAAATAATAATATATATTTGTTGCATTTAAAGTACCAATAAGAGTCCGTTAAAATACCAGATCGATAAGGATAAGAGGATTGATAACCGCTGGAGAGACAGATATTAAAAAAAAAAAAAAAGTGAATTAGTTGAACAGATACAAAAAAATGACTCCTCAATCATGCTAAAAGCAGTAAAGTTTGTACTTTACCGGAAATGGGACAGGACAAGATTTTTTTTTCTCACATAAAACCGGGATTGGGATGGGACAGGAATTTTTTTATGGGAGTGGGATGGGAGTCAGTCTCTACTTCAGAGTTCTAAAAAATCAGACTGGAGACTGAGGGGACCAGAACACAAACTGTAACTCTATGAATTCACACCACAATTAACGCAAATGGCAGTTCACCTTTCACGTATGCATATCTAATATCTTAAAATCCCACAAGTACTTTAGAAAAATATAAATGAATTAAAATATGCTTTACCTGAATGTGTCTGCTGCAGGCCTCCTGTGGCTTGGCTTGACTGCTCTTGAGTGGGTGGTGATGTTGTCTGGGGTGGTTGTGCAGAAGACTTCCCAATGGACAACTCTGTTGCATTTTCAGATTTATCCTCCTCTGTTATGCCAACACTGCTGTGTAGGACTTGGGTGGATACATCAATAATATGAATGCTTGTGGTCAACAGGTCTTCCTCAGTGGTTCCACTATCAGTTGTCAGTTCATGGGAAGCAGCAGTGCTTTGTGACGGGGCAGATGTTATACTGTGGAGTGGGGCTGGTGTAGGAGGTTTTCCTTCAACATGGATAATGGTTTGAATTTCATCATACTCATAAAAGGGAACAGCTGTTGTCGAAAGAACTTCTTCAGATGAAGTAGGCACTTCTGAGAAAACCATCTCAGTTGTTTCTTCAAGCGATGCTGTAATGTTAGTAGGTTCATAGGTCAGGTCTGTGGCATTAGAAAGATCTAGAATAGTTTCCTCCGTCGTCCCTTCAGCAGACATTGGCTCAGTAATATGGGAATCAACCAGCAAGGGGACATCAGGTTGTATGGTACTAATTTCGATCACGGAGTGGTCATCTAGATCAGACACAGACTCTGATGCGTCAGTAGTGTTTTCAGTTCCTGGGAATGTGTCACCACGGAGATCAGATTCATCAAAGGTAACCTCTGTAAAGTCTTCAATGTTAAAATCAGGGAATGTTGTCTCCTCATCTTCATCCTCATCCCGAATGGTGGGTGCAGCTGTGGTGAATAGCTCCTCAGGCTCGGGGGGTGTAGGACGGGCTGGGGCCATGCTGGTAGAAAACATAGAAGGTGGAGGCGAACTCTCTGAAGGTGGTGTCTCTGCTTTCGTGGTCAAGGTAGCAGTGCTTGCCTCCAGTAAAGGGACAGAGGAGGTGGCGATACTAATGGTCGTTGTTGGGGACTCAAAGTAGATATCCACAAGTGAAGTTTGATTTATGATGTCGCTTCGTCCTACAAAAGGCAAAAAACAAATATTAAATTATTTACTTTAAAAAAAATGTCATTAATACTAGGGCTGGGTATTGCCAACAACTTCACAATACGATACATATCCCGATACAGGGTCCACGATACGATACATATTGCGATACACAAGTGTATCATGGTACAGCGTCCATAATACAATACTTATTCCAAAGGACCATGAATATGCTCAGCAAGTTAAACCTGCTATTGCAGTAGTTAGTGTGTGTGTTGTGATATGTTCTGTATTAGGTACAGTTTTCTCAATACGATACATGTATTGCCAAGTACTCCACAACGATATATTGGTGATACAATATATTTAGTACAGCCTTAATTATTAATAATTAATTCATTTAAATTATTTTCACAGAGCTTCATTGTCATTGGCATATACCAGCTGTTATTACTGCATATTACACTATTACATTGTGTAATATGAAATATGTTATTTGGTAAATCTTTTAAGAAATTAGCTCATCATTTCAATGATGCATTTGTGCCAGTATTTATTGAAGCCTTTATTTTTATATGCACATTCTACACAAAATGTAAAATTTGTAAATGTCACCCTGTGTGGGCTAACAAGGAGTACTTATGTTAAATTTGTATCATTTTGGTGTCGGAAGGAAGAAACGCAGCTAACTAAAGCATGGCACTTGTAAATGACATAGACATTTCAAATACACCATCAGCTGAAGAGCTGACATAGGATACGCAGAGCAGGAGGTGAGGTTTGCCTGTTTGCGTGCCCTCTGAACCCCATAGGGACTTATCACAGTGAGATTGAGCATGGCTTGGGGGCAGTAAATGCTGGGGCAGGGAAGGGCTTATCTACTCAGTCTCTCATTTGTAAAGATGGAAAGAGCAGGTCATGGGTCACCAAGGATGACTGAATTTAGAAGTCCAGCAGTAGCTTTGGCCATTATCCAAACGTCTGCTCTGATAAGTACAAGTGAGAATGACAGAGGGCAAACACAACAGCGGAAATTAGAGGAGAAAGGAAAGTGAAAAGAATGAGATAGTAACACTACAGGTGTGATTTTAATTTGCCTTATTTGATAAAAGCTCATCAAGCAATGATGTGACTATTGTGCAGTCTTTTCTCGAGCAGGCTGATCCTAGCCTGACTGTAAACATTTAAATGTTGGAATTCTTTGGATGTGGGACTGTGTACAAATGAAGCAAAGAAGCCGAAAATCAAAGGGTGGAGGAGAAAAGCAGATGAGATCATAGTTCTCCATAGACCGGGACTGTTCACGCACAGTGTTTTCTAACTCTGAGCATGCATCGAAAACATATATGAATAAAAGTCAGAAATAACTTGCACTGTAAATTTTCACCCGTGTAAAAGGTCCTATACTGTACCTGATTTGTTTACGAACATTGAAGAGTAAATTAAGTTTGTAGTTGTGGTCCACTTATTTGTAACTTTTATTCGTAACACATTTCTAGCTACTGTCACTTTTCCCTTTTTATGGTCACTGTCACAGAAATGCTAACAAAAACTAGCCTGTTTTATCATTAGATGCACAGTATTTCTCTACAAATGTCTGACTTTACACTATACTGAAGGAGGGCAAACTGCTACAAACACATCAGTTTAAAATAGCAAAAATGTTTACCTTTAAAACAATATGCTCCAAGTCTCATATTTGCGTCTGGGAAGCCTGTTTGATTTCTATAGCGATACATAGTTCTGACACCAAGCAGGCCTCCTCCACATTGCATTCTGGGTACTGAAACAGGGTATCGTGCACTGCCATCCGATAGCCAGCCGTAGTCACATCGGTCTAGGCCTTGCCGCCATGCCGCATGGAGCTGCCCAGGAGATGCCAGCACAGAGTATCTCTTCTTACACTCTTCTCTGGCTTCTTCTAGACTCATTTTTTGTGCCACTGGAGCATAAAACACTTCACCTAAGAAAAAGAGACGACAATTCATAAATAAACCTGTATCAACGTCATCTTGATAATAAGGCATCTTGCCAATGTCAGATAAGGTCTCTGTGACTCTGTGATCTTAAAAAAAAAGAAAACTCTGGTCAGCTGATATTAGCACAAAGGGCAGAGAGCCCCCACGACTCCAGCGTAATCCATAAGTTTGGTTTGTAAAATCATGGGAGGTACAGTAGAGCTGTGAATACTGTGCGCCGAAATCATGAAAGACTGGATGTTTTGAGTTAGTCAGGGTGTGACTACAATATCCCGTGTTGGTTTTAAATTAGCTGATTTACAAACACCAGGAAGTTTCCGCCTTTACATTAGAATTGCATTGTCATTTGTACTAATGTTTTGATAAACTTTATTACTTTTAATTTGTACTTTCATATAATATTTTATATCTTTTTTATTTAACTAGGTGAATAATATATCGCCAGTATCTTATTTCTTTTATGTCAGTACCACAGTAAAGACTATAAAGACAGAAGACAATTTGTAATTTTTTTTTAAATTAAATTTTTGCATAATATTTGTGAATTTAAGGTGAATTTACTGCATAGAATTCAAAGAGCATGAATATCTCTAGAGGCTACAGGGAGGGGTGATGTTCTCTGGCTGACACCAAGGTGGACATCTGTTAAAACCAATATGTCATGGTCAGAATAATGCTCTTTTTACTTGGTGTTGTACTTAAGCTGTAGAAGTATTGGATCTTGAACCCCAGACAGTATGTAAATTCAATAATGTTATTTTGACTTACCATCAAGTTTGTCAACATAGCAGTAGACGTCATATGTGTCCAATGGCTTACGAATCCCATATGATCTTACGCCAGGTTTAGCCTTAAGGTTTCCAAAGCAGCCTTTTCTTGGCCGTGTAATTGGATATCTAAATGGTAAATAAATGTGTATATGGTTGTTATATAGGATTATACAGGATGTATTTGAACACCGTCATGATTTGAAATGAAATAATTGAATTAACAAACCTCACTGTCTGGTCAGCAATCCATCCAGCATCACACTGATCAAAGCCATCTTCATAGGCAGCTTTCAGCTGGTCATAAGTGGCAATTGTTGCCCCGATGTTCTGACAGGCTTGAATGGCTTTCTGATAGTCCAAAGTGTACCTGCTTGTGCTTGAGCGATAGTGAAAGACGACACCTGGGAAAGAGAGAAACAAAAGAAAAATTAATAAAGGTTTGAAGTCATTGGTTGATTATCATTTCAGTTCTGTAAATTAGCAAATGTCCTGTCAAACACATACGATGCATGAAATACGTCAGACTCTCAGACTTCTTTGGAAATAGAAACTTTGCAATAAACAAAAAAAAAGTGAAATATTGAACTTTCACCACAAACAAATAAGATAAGTGCTGCTGATGCCATTGCACTGAAATCCCCATATTTGTGGAGACTAAATAGACGTAAAACCGATGATTGATAGACCTAATTAACATTGCAGATATTTGGAAAGACGTTGTGCAGTGTTAACTTGTGGAAACCAAAAGTATCTCAGTATCCCCCACCCTGCCTATGTTTTCTACATCCTTAAGATGAGTTATGTGTCCCAGAACACTTTCTCTGTGAAAGCGGGATGTGTCTTATACTGTAATTATACTAGGTAAAGAATAGTAAAAGCCCCAAAGGGACAGTAAATTGCAACTAAAGCAATGCAGTGTGTGACTGCCTTGTAGTATTCAATACTAGTACACTGAATGCTCTTTAATACCCAAGGTTAGGCAGTAGAGGAGAGGACCACCATCGTTCTTTCCACAGTGACATTTCACAGATGATTAAGTTGATAATACTAATCATAAAAGTGCATCTGCTCTAAAATAAAGTTATACAAGGTGTGATTATAGTAACTACTGGGTTCACGCTACTTTCAAACCAAGCTTAAGAGGCCTCCTGCTTTCATGATGTTTACTTTTCCATCACCACCAGTATTGTATTTCACTACTATAGTCTCCAACAAACTGCAACCTCCCACATGCAAGGAGTGTCAAGCAGCTCGATAGTCTTACCGTTGACATCAAGGTTGACTGTATCCTGCGTATCTTCTATGCCGTACATGACCTCACAGCGATACGTGCCTGCATCACTGGCTCGTAGTTTCACCATTGTTAGTGAGGCATCGCCGACATCTTCAGGGTGACTGGGCACTGACACCCGATAGCGATAGCTGGAGCCAATTTTGATCACCCCATTTTGTGCCACTAGCACTGTGGATTCTGAAATTGAATCTATTCTGGTCCATTTGATACGCAGATAATCCCTGTTATAAATGATTGTTCCATTTGGACTGAAGATTGGAGCAGAGGTTGGGATTATTGAAAAGAAACAAGGAAGTGTCACCTTTCCTGACAGTGAGCCTTTGATGGGCTTGATGATGCATAAATCATTGCTGGCTGTAAGATACAAACATTTGAACAGCATTTAAAACATGTAACAGAGTAATCTTAGCTAATATTATTAGGGTAAGAGCAGATATGTTATGAAATAGTAGAGGAGTAACCAGACCAAGTTCATTTACATTGACAGGGTGTGTTAACTACACCCAGACTAATAAAAAAACATGCATCATGTCCTGAAATGGACCGATGGAAAGTCAAACCTCATCCTGAAAACGCTGGGTGTGGGAACACGCGTAAGACAGAATATACAGCATGTCTAGAAAGGTCAAGGTCCTTTTTGTGTCATGGTTATTTCACCTCATGTTTGAGAACTATTATTTTGATTGACATGACTTAGATAGTGCAGATGAAGGTAAACTTCAATTTCAACTAATTACAAATTACATTAGAATCTTTAACTCTACAACCTAACATTTACTTATTATTCACTTCATGAACAACTATAGTTTTGAGAAGGGGGGTTGGGACCACTGGAAGAACCATGTGACCAGGCTGATGGAGCAGCAGTGGGATATTGCCCACAGCCATGCGCCTAAACACAAGACCTTATCTTGTCAAGAGACAGCTGTTTCTGCAAGCTGTGAGCACTGTAATTGGGTGTCAATCATAGTCACTAACCACCATCGGCACTTGGAATATCACCCAAGAAAGACACAAAAAGGGCAAACAAAATGCATTCACAAAGAGTTACATGAAATGGATCAAAAAGGATAGTTGGAAAGTAAGACAAAGCAGTATGACTTGGCACTTACCTGTGGCTGAGGCAGCTTCACAGAGGTAATATAACCACAAGATATGCTTTATATTTAGTAACATCTGTGAAAAATGGCAAAAAACAAAACAAAACAACAATAATGTATTTCAGAATAATTTGAATAAAATAATAATAATAAATCACATTTAGACTACTAGCCTACTACATTTTAATTTAGAGATAAAACAAAATTGCTCATCTGCCAATGTGTTATAGCCTACTGTATGTAATAAGCCAACTATTGTTTTCAAGGTGTCTTTTTGTGGTCTGTGGATGGCACGCAGACAAGAGAAGCGTCTTGTGGGGTCGCACTGGGTGATACAACTTCAGCCTTAAGTGCACCCCACTATGTAAACACAATTTGTCGAAATTTTCAATGGCTAAATCCATCATGGTCTGCTAATGACGCTACAAGCGACGAGGCAATTACGCAGAGAAAATACCATCCTGAAATGTACATGGTTGAACAATGGATGCTCCCACAAATCTGAAGAGTAAATTGGCGAATCGGTTGGCCATAGAGCATCAGCGACAATTACATTCAGGGGCAATTGCGGAGAGAAACGGTGGGAATCCCGTTTGGCGACGCCATGCGCTGTAGGTTATCTGAGGACAACGGGGCATCACTCGCTTTCGAAGTATTTTCAACGAACGCATATCGTCGACATTTCGACTACATTTATTGTAATAATATAAGGACAATTTTGGTTTGACATTTTTCGATGCTGATGTAGCCTATCTTGCAAATTTTCAAATAGGAAGTTTAAGATGGTTTAATGAAAAATAAAAGTAATAAGTAATATAGTAGCCTACTCACCTTGAAAGATGTTTTGTTCCATAAACTGAGAAGCGAGATATGTATTCCTATATCCAGTAAGTCCCAGAGCGCAACATGAGTGCGTAAAATAACTCCAAGTGTCCACTCCAAAACTCCAGCGCACCTCTTGATGCGCACTTTCCCACTGATTGATAGTCCAGAATGGCAGGCTCTCGTTCGGGGTGTGTTGCACAGGGCACAGATGGGATAAAGTGCTGGAAAGTAAAAAGTTTGATTTTGTCTGAAAGCACCCTGTTATTTCGTCAGGGTTAAAGAGGAGGAGCAGAGTGCCCATCAAAAAGTGAAGGGGACACCTGGGGGAGGGGGCAAACTCATCAGCTGCTGGGGTTCACTCAGAGCCAATCAAAGTGACCACATTCACTGGGCAGGTAAGAGACTTCAATTTCACTAGAGACCTGGTTTGTGAAACAAATAATTAAGTGTGAAAAGTGATTAAGTAATGAAAGTTCTACTATGATGCTTTACTAGTAGAGTGTGCTGCCTAAAAAAATATATTTGAATGTACTTCCTATAACTGGTACATTTTGTGTATAGTTTATACAAGGTTATGAGTCTTTTTATTTGAATGTGTCAGTAGAATGATCAGCAGAGGAGTAATGTTTATAAGTGGTCAGTGGAAAAGGGTGGTGCAGACTTGTCTGGCTGAATGTGACTCAAATTTGTTCTCAAGCTCTATCTAAGCTGCAGATGATGAAACATTTTCTGTTGTAGAACATTAACCAATGGGGTCATCAGTTGTCGATAATATATATAGTTGTGGCCATAAGTTTACATAACCTTTTAAGTTTACATTCTCTTTTAGTCTTTTGGCCATTTTTCATAGAATATGAACGATAAAAAAGAACTGAGTTTACTCTTTTGAAATCATAATGAAACAGACACTACTCAAATGTTCCTGATCTAAAGTTTACATGACCTTCAACAACTGCCAGGAAAATTGTTCAGGAGCAAAGAAAAACTCACTCTGACAAAATTGGACTCTCTGAAAAAATGATGTTTGTTTCAAGATGCACAATATGTCAACTTTTGATCAGGGACATTTGGCTAGTTTCTAGTTGAAAAGCATAAACATTTGGTCACAACTGTATATCATCTCTCTATACACACTTATACATTCAGTATCTGATAGTCAAGTATCATTTTTATACTTTGTGATGAGAAACCTGTATACTTTAGTGATAACAATGGCAGTTGTTTTAAATTATATTTCTGTTTCGTTATAGTCAGTGTTGGGCATGTTACGTTAAAATAGTAATATATTCTATATTAGTAGTTACAGCTTTTAAAATAATAATACATAGTATACATAGTATATACATAGTAATATGTTTGTATTAGATATTACTGTTGCAAATATGTTACTGAGTTACACTACTTTGAGTTGCTTTTGAATTACTTTTATATAACATTAACTGAGAACATGCCACTGAACAAAAGTGCGGTCAAAGATGTCGTCCACATTCTTTTGTGTTCTGTTTTGCCGACATTAGCTACATGAGCCACTTTCTACCAACTTGATTTGGTGCTGCATCTTATTTGGAGGGAGTTGCACTTGTAACTGGAGTTACTTATAGTAATGACTAATATATTACTGTATTTTGTTGAAGTAATATATTATATTCCTCAGTTACTGAAAAAAGTAATATATTTCTGTAACTAGTTACTTTTGTAACACTG